>BQNB010119847.1:2513-20744 GCA_026074375.1 Tanacetum coccineum
AAATCATCAAAACCCTAATCACATCAAATAGCAAACCAAGAACAAAATCCTCAAGAACAACCCTTTGTTGCTGCTAAACAAGTAGGCTTCAATCTTGAAGATATCATCCTCAACAGAAACAATGAGGTTTCTCTTCTATACCCATAACACAATAACAAGGATCACTTCAAATATGTTTCTGATTTCATTTCCAAATGTTGCCTTAGAAAACCATTTACTAGATCTCCAAACATGTATAAGGAATACCTAGCTGAGTTTTGGTACATAGCTAAAGCTCTTGAAAACTCTAAGGTTTCCTTCTTAACCCCCACTGGTGGTATCTATGGCGAAGTAGGGGTAAACACCTTTAGGAATGCCATTGATGCACATTACCTCCCTCACTCTAGTGAGTATGTTGCACCACCATCTATTGACATAGTGAGGCCATGGTTTGAAACAATTAGGTATAAGGAAGTTATTCCTGCTAAAGGGACTCTTAAAAAGAGTCTTCTTCCTCCTAGGTAGAGGTTACTAATGGCATAGATTATCCAGTGTTTAGGAGGTAAAAGTGGAGGTTTTGATTAGATTACCAACAAAGATGCCATCATACTATATAGTCTAGCAAATGGGATCAACATTGACTATGCCAGTATCTTTTGGGAAGACATCATCATCAAACTGAACAAGAGACATAAGGAAAAGGTTGTAGCTTACACTAGATTTCTATCTCTATTGATGATGCACAAGATGAAGGAAGGCTATAGAGATGGTGAAGTAACACCCTATCCTACTCAAGTCTTTAGTGTCAACAATTAGGCACTAAAGCCCAACCAACCTGAAAAACCTCTCTTCATATACCACATGTTGGCTATCTGCAATGCAGCTGAGCCAGTGGTATTTAAAGCTCCCAAGCCCTCATCTAATGCTGAGAGGGTTCCCCAAGGCACAAAGCCTGGAGCTAAACCTGGACACAAGAAGCATTCAACTTCTTCAAAACAACCCTTTGTGTCCAGCAAAGAGGCAACAAAAGGTGGGTCTTCCAAAGCACCTACTGGCTCTAAAACTAGCCATTTGAAAAGAAAGAAAGAGTCCAGCTCGGCCATGGACTCCAACCCAAGCCAGACTTCAGCTTCCACACCAGTGGTTGCTGAAATGCATAAAGAGGACCAACAAGCAACTGGTGGCCCAACCTCTTTAGGGGTCACCAGTGAAGCAAGAGCCAACCCTCAGCTCAGTAGTGGTATGTCAACATTTAATTTAAATGAGCCTATTTATTTAGCATCTTTCATTATTCACTCTGAGTCTGCACAGAGATGACGCTTTAGCATATCCATAAGCTAAAGCCTGATCCGGAAAATTTGTCTTTAGTGATTTTGTACCTTAACAACAGGGTATGAATGAAGGGACCAAAAACACTTCATATGATCACTTATTTTTAGGTCCTGGCCCACATGTTCTTGCAGACAAAACTAAATCTGTTAGTGAAGGGTTGGAAACTGTCCTCACTCAACCCATAATAGGAAAAGGGGCCAGATTCATTACTATACAGGTTGAGGAAGATGAAGCCTCAAGAACAATCAAGTTAGAAGATCTAGCAAAACTGGTATCAAGTGTTCAGCCAAGCTTTATAACCTTGATTCACTTAAAGATGATCCTATCATCATTTTTTATGACAGTGATGCAGATGAGGAGGCAAATGAAGTTCATGCTAGTACGAATGTTGAAACTGAAGATACTTTAGTTTCTAAATCTCCTAAGTCTTCTCAAATTCAAGAGCTTACCAACCAAGTCCTTATTCTCTAGTCTCAAAGGCACAAACTGGAACTTGAGAAGAACAAAGCTGAAGCTAAAGCCGCTCTCCTTAAAGCTCAACCCTCCTGTCCTGATATGGGATAGCTCAATGAGCTTCTGGTAAAGTCTCTACAAACTGAATTCTCTAAGATTTTATCTGTTCATGACTTTAGCAGCTTACTATCAACTAAGCTGAAGGATCTTCCCTCCAAGTTTAATAAACTCACTGAAGAAGTAAAAGGGTTAAAGAAACAAGTTCATGAATTGGAGATTGAGCTACTAGGAGATTGGAAAGAAATTCCCTCCAAACTGGAAGACTTTACAAAGACTGTCACAAGTCTTACATCATAAGTTGCTGAACTGAAGACACTTCAGTGGGAACTGCCAGCTGAATTTCTTTCTGTGCCATCACAAGTTGAAATGGTTCAGGCTAAACTAAAGACCTTGGATGCTCTTCCAAGTCTACTCAACAAAGTTACAAATGCCTTGAATCAGTTTGCTCAGGCCATTGCATCAAAGAAAACTGGAGATACAAGTGTTCCTTCAGCAGGCCAAGCTGGCACTCAACCTGCTGAGGGGGAGAAGAACACAAATCAAGCCACCATCTCTTAGTTATTTGAAAGAAAAGCTGCAAAGAATGCAAACCTGACCAAACAACAATCAAAACCAACATCACCACCTACAACACCAATTATTCCCCCAATCATCACAACCACTACTCAAATGCAAACTCCTCTCCAAAGTTCACCAAAAGGCTCCTCTCAACTTGAGGGGGAGCACATCAAGAAAGACAAGGGCAAAAGGGCAATATCTTTAGATGAGGCTAAGAAAGTGAGTACTAACAGTGATTCTGATGATGAAACTCATGTGACTGGCTCTATGGTTGAAACCTCCAAAATAAAGAAGCTAAAGAAGTTTGATTTTATCACTGAAGATGGAAAGCATATCCATCTAACTGAAGAACAAATCAATCAACAAAAGAAGATAGAGGAAGAGGCCAAAGCTGAAGTAGCCAAACAAGAAGGGGAAGTAAAGAAAGCAGAACTGGTTGATCTGCTTGGTGCAGAAGTGGTGAAAAAATACTACAATGATAAGTTACAGTATGACAGATATTATGACAAATACTGAATAGAAGAGCTGAATCAAGAATCAACACAACTAATGATCTAAAAAGGTCCAATTACACTTAAGTGTACAAAAGATGTTACAAAGTGAAGTTATTCCCACTATAAAAGCTAAGTGATCTGTACCTAGTGAATGGGAGAAAATTAGAGAAAGCATGTCCAATAGAATTGGAAAGGATGGAAACCATCTATGGCTAATACAAACAAGAATGGACTACTACACACAACTAAGAGCAGACTAGGGCAAAACTTGGATATTCCTCTACAGTGAACTAAACCCTCCAACAAATTACATGATCTGCAAACAAGAAAAGAAAACATGTTGATGACATACCATACTACTTCAATCAATAAAAGGCTTAAGTCAATCAGTTTATATGATGAACGATCATTACCTGGGTACCAAATAGTGCTAAATGACATGTCCTTGTATGATCATGTTCAACTCCTTACCATAGACAAGTTTTGGTTACCATTGAAGATCTGAAAGATATCCTCGAATACCATGATTTACTTCCGAACATAGAAAAACTTCTCAATGTCATCAAGGCTTTGCTGGATTGATCATGCCAGACCTTCAGCTCCCTTATCTGCTTGCTAAAGTTGATAAGGAGAAACCTAATCCCACACAAGCATCTAGAGTCATTGAGCCAGCCGAGGCAGTAGAATGAAGTATTATTGAAATAACTTTATCTTTATGTAAATGTATGAAATGAAAGTTAGAATAAGGTTGTCAGTTTATGGGTAAATTCAATGTATAAGGTTTGTGTAAGAAGAAGTTGTTTTGCTCAATTACAACTGATTTTAAACTGATGCCTCTTTGTATATTAAATAGGGGGAGATTTTGGTTAAGTTCCTGAGCCCTCTAGTCTTCAGTAACTTAAACATAAATCCCCTAAGGTGTTACTTCAAGCTGTAGACTATCAGTTTGAGTCACTGAAGTTCTTCAGCGTTAGATCTTTACGTCCTTAGAAGATTGGAAGTAATCTTCCTTAGATTTATGCAGCCGGTACAAACTAAAAAGGGACTTTGAAAGAGCTTTTTTAAGTTATTAAGTTTTTCACGGGTTAAATAAAATCTAAAAAGCTGAACATACTTTATCTCCTTAACAGAAGTTTGAAACGTTTGTTTCACTTCTAGAAGGTTTACAAGGAGAGAAAAAGATTGCTTTATGTCAAAAGGAATAAAGCAATCTCCTTGGGAAAAGGTGCTTCTAAAGTTGGTATAGAAGTACAACAACTTTCCTAAAAGGATTATACCTGGTACTTTAGAGCACGTATGCATTAAATGGTATCTCAACCACCCATTGGATGCATGAAACGCGTACTAGGATAACTTATAAACCCTAATCCCTTTTCCTATAAAAGGAAAGGGATTCCCAGAGTAAATGCTATCTCTTCCAATTAATGTGATATACATTGAAGAGTTTATTTATCTCTCAAACAAACTGAACGGTACTACTGAAGCTGAAGCTTCAGTTTAGTCATAAGTAGTTTGTTTTCTTACTTTATTAACTGGTTAGCGTTTAAGTTCGAAGGAGATAACACCCCAATTGTCATTCAACCACCTTGCTATTCTGCAAGCAAGGTGTGTCATAGATTCTTTATTTGATTCTAATAAGAACCTATACGTTGAAAAGTACTTATGTGTGTTTTAAACTTGTTCTTTATATTCTTCATATATATTTGTTTAAAACTCACTTCGTTGCCATGGAATCTGATTAGTTTAATTTGATAAACCTTATATCAGATTCCAAGGGACCAACAAGTGGTATCAGAGCCTTCTGGTTTATAAAATCCCTTTAAAAGGATATATAAAAAGGCTCAAAGATTTTTAAAATCAAGATCCATCTTAAATGGCAGCAGTAGAAGTACCACAGACTCTTGAATACAAGGGTGGCCAGTTAAATGCCGCTCCTGTACTAGAGGTGGAAAATTTCACCAATTGGAAAAAGAGGTTCATGTGCCATATCATTGGTATTGAACCTCAATTTGAAAACATCATTTCAAACGGTCCTTATATCCCTATGGCAGCTGGTCAAAGGAAGCCAGAGACACAATGGACACCTGAGGAGAGAAAAGCTGCTAACTTAGATCAGCGACTCAAAAGTCTCATTATGTCTGTGCTTCCAGATGACCAAATGAACTCTGTCATAAACTGCTTAACTGCAAAATCTACTTGGGATGACCTGATACTATATCATGAGGGGCCCTCTGATGTGAAAGAAAGTAGGGTCATGGACCTGAAGTTGTGCTATAACACCTTCAAATTCAAAGAAGGTGAATCTCTAACACAAACTTTCACCAGATATAAAGCTTTGATGAATAAATTAGTAAATGATGGCATTAAACTTTCAAAGGTTGAGATAAATACTGGTTTTATAAATAGGTTACCAAAGAAGTGGCTAGCTTTCTACCAAAGTCTTAGAAACATAAATCATGTGAAAGAATCTGAGATTGCTTCTCTATTTGGTAAACTCAAATATGAAGAAAACCTTATAAACAGTATTTATGATACTAACAAAGAGAAAACTCTTGTCCCTGCAACTCCACTATCAACTGCCTTTTTCTCTTCCTCTATTGTCCAGGACTTTCAAGATAGTCCTGATGATGAAGAGGATACAAGAAGCAGTCAAGAGTACATGAATGACCTTGAAGAAGAATACCAAGCAAGATCTCTTTTAGCCAAATCTAAAAGGTTCTTTAAAAAGGGTACTCAAAGGTTTAGCAGTGCAAAAGCAACTGACCAAACTGAATGCCACAAATGTGGCAAGAAGGGTCATTTTACAAGATACTGTTGGTCAAAGACATCAGTTCCTTCATATCAGTCACCTTTCAACCAAAACTTCTCCATTCATCTGAGCACAAACTTGAACCGAGGCATACCAAAGACTTTGAAGCCAAGTATAACAAAGTTAAAGCTAAACTAGCCCTCCTCAGCTCCAGTGCCTTAGCTCCTAGTTCGTCCTCAGGCAAAAACAAAGATCTAATTGCTGAAATGTATGATTGGGATGAAGAAGTAGTGTCATTGATGACAATGAAGTAACTGAAGTTAAAGCTCTTATTGCTCTTGTTGGTGAAGAAAGAGTTTTTGTTGGCAAAGAAAGTGCCAGAAATGGTGAATGGATTAAGATCTCTATGAAAAAGGTACACACTCTTCTTAAAATAGAAGATAATGATGATAGAGAATCCTTTCCCACTCAAAAGAAGAAAATCTTGGGAATTGACCAACTCACTAAAGATACCTCCAGCTCTGGGCTAAAAGACCCAGTGTTTGTAAAGTCTTTAGCAGATAAATCAGAGGCGTCTATTACTGGTAGTAATAAACCTAAGTTATCTGAAGCTGAAGATTCTACTCTGTCAAATCATAATACTGGTAAGGTACCCTCAAATGAGTCATAAAGAAACACAACTGACCATTCAGTTGTTGTCTCTGACTCTTCAACGACTAATTATGATTCAGCAGATGAATCTTCAGTCTGTAGCACCCCCTTCCTCCACTGAAGAAGCTGACTGGTGTTGAACCTGTTTCTGGACCAAAGACTATCAAATCAATTTTGAAGTCAACATCCACATTCAAAGCTGAAACTTTAAAAGGTTTCATAATAAATGAACCTTCCTCAGCTCCTGCTAGTGGAACCAAAAGTTCTTCAGCTTCTAAAACTAATTCAGCTCTTGCTGGTAAGTTAAAGAATGTGAAAACAGAAGATGATCCTCCTTTGGCTATTGTAATGAAAGAACTTAATGAACTAAAATTACAAATTAGCAAGAATAAGTCATCTTAATTCAGAAACAAGAATTCTCAACAGGCTCCTCCCAATGCACTTCAAAACAAATACAAAACTCAATTCAAAATGAATTATGAACTGTGTGGACAAAACAATCATCTCTCTAAGAATTATTATGAAGTCTTGTTTTGTAAAAAGTGCAAGAGAACTAATCACAGAACATGTGATCATTCTGAATTTATGTCTTTCATGAATATAAATCAGTATCATACTGGTCAAGGTGAATCTTCCTCAAGATCCAGACCTTCAAGGCCAGCAATACCTTTTCCTTCCTGCATACATTGTGGATATAATGATCATAAATCTAATGATTTTGTATACTATCCCATATGTGAAATATGTAGAAGCTATGATCAAGATACTTATGGTCATAACAGGATTATTTCTCTGAGAAGAGGAATCAAACCTAGAAACCCTCAACATGTCACAAAGAACTGTGAAACATGTGGTAGCAATGTTCATACCATATCTGATCATAATGACATTGAGTGGTTCAGGAAAAGAGAAGCTCTTCAAGCTAAGAAAGTTGAGTCTTTCAAAGCAAGTAAGACTAAATCATCAAGTGCTATAAGATCAAAGACTCCCACTAAAAGGTGGGTTTCTAAACAAAACTAACCATCCTGATCCTATTTTGTGCAGTGTAACATCAGGAAATCTTTATCACTTTTAAACAATGGTCATTCAAAACATATATCAAGGATTACCTACACAAATATGGGATGTACCAGGATCTAAAGAAATGTATGAAAATACTCCACTAAAGGTCATGGTTATGGTATAGTTTTCAAAAAGGAGGGAAAGTAAATGTTCCACAGCATGAACACTGAAACACTTTTTACAACTGAGAATTCTTCATAAAACCTTTATGAAAAAATCAACTATTATTAAAGCAAAAATCTCACCTGACTAATATGGTCAAAATTATCAAATTGATCACAATGATCAAACATGATCATCCATTTCAAACTGATGAACTCATTAATGATGATCAGTTGGAACAAAAAAACACACCAATGAAAACCAATTCATTGATAACCTCACAAAACTAAAGATGTTCATATCTCTGAACTCTTTCCTCTCCAAATGGAACATACTTCAGCACATGATACAATTCCAGCTCTTTTTAATAAAAGAGGAACCTGGCATTGTATCATAAGGCAATAATGCTTGATTTAATCATCAATTGCATGAAGGCATAAATCATGATAAAATCCTGCTCCAGTTGCAAGACTTGAAGCAATCAGGATCTTTCTTGCCTTTGCCACATACATAAACTTCATAGTTTATCAAATGGATGTTAAAAATACATTCCTTAATGGTAAACTAAAAGAAGAAGTTTATGTCAAACAACCTCTAAGTTTTAAGATGTAGTGAATTCCTCAACCATTCTGCAAAATTAGACAAAGCCCTTTATGGACTTAAACAAGTTTCAAGAGCATGGTATGAAACTCTCTCAACCTATCTCACTGAACACAATTTTGTAAGAGGTATGATAGACAACACTCTGTTTATCTACAAAACTCAAACAAATGTGATTTTGGTACAATGTCATGTTGATGATATTATCCTTGGGTCCACCAGCACAAAGGTGTGCAAACAGTTTGCTAAACTGATGACTCAAAGATACGAAATAAGCATGATAGGTGTCCTCACCTACTTCCTCGATTTTGGGATTGAACAATCTAAAGAGGCATTTCAATCAAACTCAAGTAAGATATGTCAATGTCTACTGAGAAAGTATGACAAAATTAGTTCATCAGTGAATACTCAAATGGTGCCCTCCAAACATGTTAATCGTGATACTCAAGGCAAAGCTGTAAATGAGTCTTAGTTTAGGAAGTTATGTTTGACATCACTATGAATCCTAATCTGACAAGCTAAACTGACATTCATTCTCAACTGGTCTCTATGCCTATACTCAACGCGTACATAAGGAAAATCCCACCTTATTGTAGTTAAGAGAATTATTAGGTGTCTAAAAGGTACTCCTGTCTCAGTCTTCAGTATCCAAAGAGCGTTCAGGTCTTGACCTTAAAAGGATAATGTGACTCTGACTGTGCTGGTGCAACATGGATGAATAAGCCCTTTAATGCTTGTCAGTTGCTTAGAAGGCAATCTTGCCCTGCAATCTAAGCTACTTTTTTTAACTCATATTTTATAAAAATGTTATTATTAGTTTTCTATTAAAATTACCAAAATAATTATACTACTTAGTAAGGTAAATCCTACTCGGATTGACATCATAAAATAGCAAAATATTACTCCACTAAGCCTTTGATGCAGTACCTTTGTGCATATTTTTTGAGAGTTGCCGGTAGGTATAGTTAGGTTAGCTCTGAACTTTGTGCTTTCGATTATATTCACTTATTAACGTGTGAACGGTTTAATTTATAAACAATTTCGTATGATAAGACGGTAAACAATAATTCCAAATATTATCCCTGTACCTTTTAGCACTCGCTTTTAGTGTTAAAGATCTCCCAAGTATGAAGAATGCTCAATGTGCTCAAATGTTTAAGTTATGTGCCAGCCTTAGTTATCATAAAGAATTATTTGGTATTAAAAAAAAGAGAGAAAATCAAAGAAAAAGAAAAAAGTTAGTTAAAGTTATTATAAGGCTTTGGTTTGGCACATGATATCATTATATTCCTATAATTACCCACATCATTATCACGTTTTACCTCTTAAAGATTTTGTCTAGGTGTTCACGTCGCAACGGTCATGTTTATGTGTCTCGTACTTGCATATGGTAGCTATCTAATTTATGTTTGTGCAAAATTGAGTGAACTCACAAATACAAAACCTATCTGAGTGACTGATGTGTCATTGTGTGGTGTATATTTTATTGTTTCAAGTTTTAAATTTATATTTTGCCGACTCAACCAAAAACAACACTTTAACGGGCAGTGTACCCGATCGGTAGTAGTTTCGTGGTAAGTAGGGTGTCGATCACTGAGAGCGAGGTTAAATCTATCAATTTAATTAATATATTGGTTATCTAATCTATGTTAATTCTATTCTAATCCTATGTTAAACCTATGTCAGTCTAAATCCTAATTCTAACGGGAAAAGGGGGTTTTCAGCCTGAGAGACTGGCACGGTTTGGTTGGTGACTACAATCAATTCAAGACACTGTTACCCACGCAAGCTAATAGACAAAAGATAAAAGAGCGGTCGAACCTTATATAAGAAAACTGTATTAACCATTATTAATCCGATTAGAACGTTGGTTTGTTTATTAAGTGCAATGATTTCTTCTCTCGAGGTGGCATATCATTCTTAAGACTTAGGCGTTACATCATCCTAAGACCTAGACACATTAATTCTGTCACAATTAAAGCATCCGCATAAAGCATCCTTATTTGCTGATTATAATCTATCTTAGGGATTAAAGCAATGGTGATCTTGTTAAACCCTAGCTCATAGAGACTTTACCCACTTACCGCTTAATGGCAATCTATACACTAGTAGTCCACTTGTCCAACTATCCAATGGAATCAGAACGTTATTTGTTGAATTATCTAGGTCACCTGCTAGTCAACACGATCAATAAACCATTGGCAATATCCAATTAACTAGTTAAGCCCGAAGCGTATCCTAGGCACAGACTTAAAAGGATAATATTTGTGATCCTATGATTCTAGATGTATAAATTACTAGATGGAGAGCTATCCCAGACTCTAGATCTACATGGTCCGTATCACTAGATCCAGTTGAATGATAGGTCGCATACAAAAGCGTGTAAACAAGTATGAATTGATAAACATAAACAAGCAATCAATGATAAATCAAGAAATTAAGATAAACATATACCAAACATTCAGATCTTCATAATAATGGCTAATACCCGAAGGTATTAGCCTTCAAACCTCATAATAAATACAAGAGCAGTTATTTAGCCAAGGTAAACTAACCGAGTTAATAAATGATACCAAAAATTGAACGATTACTAAAGTATATGGAATTACACGATGTCTCCTATAGAATTAATAACGTTGCTCGACCTCTTCTGCTCTTTTTCTCCTCTAAAAATTGACTTTTATGGTTTAGGTATCGAGAATATGATTTAGCACACTAAACTCATTTTTGAGTTTTCTATTTATAAGGTCTGGAAGTCGGTTGGATACAGTGTATCCAAGTGTTGGATACGAGGTATTGGGGATTTCTTAGAGTAGAGACAACGCTTGATATCTTCCAGAATATTATATTCATTCCATATTTCCAATACGGCATATTGGTCTTCTAGATACGGCGTATTAAGCTTTATTCCTTTGTGGTCTTTGGTGAGTGCATGCACGGATACGCCATATCTTCCTTGATGGATATGGCGTATTGGTCTTCAGAATAGTAATCTTCAAAATATCTTTATTTAAGCTCTAGAATGCGCGCCTTCTGCTAACTTTCACCAATTACTCTATAATTACTGCAATTCTTAAATATAAATAAGTAAGTAACAATTCTTTGCAATAACTATACAAAATGGGTTAATAACATGGGATAAATGATGCTAAAAAATAGACGTTATTTGATGTCATCAAATATCTCCCCACTTAAATCCTACTTGTCCTCAAGTAGCCTTTAGAAGTTTATAAAAATGTAACACTAAGGATATTTTTTGTTAAAGCATTTATTTGATCTATCACAAGTACACAACCAAACACCTCATGAAATAAGAAGATGAAAACACTCAAATCGTTCAACTAATCTATGTGGTAACATGTAACGAATTCGCTCAATTGCTCGATCGTGATGAGTATTCTATCATAAGCTTAGCAAGGATATACATCTCCACCACTAAAGCCAAGAAGTAACAAGTTTATAAAGGTAAATATGGGTTTTTGTATAGAAAGGCTTACGGTGGACCAGTCTACAATCTTTCACCAGAAGTACCACTCTAACAAGGAAGCTGAAACATACCTACATGGCCGTAATGACAAAATAGACATGTGTGTTCGATCACATCCTCATTCGAATTTAACTAACGGTTCGGATGAAGAATGATATAGGGTAGGAACCTTCTAACTTTCACCAAAAGTCATAAACCAATGAGGTAGCTGAGACATGCATACATGTCTATAATGGCAGAATATACATGCACCCTCGAGCACATCCTTATTCGCGTAAAACCAGCGGCTAATCATTAGGTAAGAGGGAAGTAAATTGTTGTTATATAAAAATCAAGAAACAAATAGATTAAGACTAAGATACAAGTTGCTAGACATTTTTTCTTGACCGTTACCATGATAAAGACACAGTTATTTACAATGTCTTGATCATAGATAAAAAACAACACCCAAAGTTGGCGTTCCCGTAACAGTCAACTTCCCAATCATCCTAAAACTTTACATACTCTACAAGGTAAGTGGCGATATCTTCCATTTTATACAATACTCTACATCGTTGATTTTTGTAGACGTATCAACGAATAATCGATCCTTCGTGTAATTCATTCGGTAGTTGCGAAATGATTATTTTCAAACTTTCTTTCTCTCTTTTTTTGTTGAATTTTTTTCATTTTTTTGATTTTTTTTTACCAAACATTTCTTCAAATCTCGGTGTAGTTTCACCATCTTTACGATCATAATAATTTTGGATAATTCCTTCGTTAGTTCTTCTTTCTTCGGATTCACCATTAATTTTGATGGTAGTAAAATCATATGAGTTTTGACTACTAATATACATTCCCATTTGCAATGTGCAAATTTCCAACCGCACCAAAGATAAAAAATGACACAAGACTCGGGAAATACAAACTTTACACTTTAAGCAACTAGCAACTGTAAATTAAACTTAATCTAACAGGGTAGGTTAAGGTGTAAGGGTATAACGAAACAAATAATTGGTGTAATTCCTAAAGGATTGGCACTACGGGTTGTTCTAGTGGATCTTCACTCTAAAGATGAGAGTGGAAAGGGGGTTAACAGGAGGTTAACTAACCGGTGTAGTTAGTTAATAAGCAGCATGTAAAGTCGATTTGGGTGTAATCCTAAAATTTACCAATTAAACAAGTTACTCTAATTAAATCCATAATACTCATTATTGTGGTCTTGAATAGATATACAAAGCCAAGTTTTAAAGTCTACAACATCACCGACACACTCATATTTTATGGAATTTGGGTAAACATTTAGAAATGGAAGGGCTAAATCCACACAATATCTAACAAGGGTTATTGTGTGCGAGTTATGTAATATGTAATTTCACAAAAGTATGCTTGATTTTTTTTAAATTTGAGCATAATTTAAGCATTTTAGTGTGAAAATAGGACAAGTAAACATTCTAATTCCATCCCCCCACTTGAATTATACAACGTCCTTGATGACATCAAATAACATCTATTTTATAGCATCATTTATACCATGTTATTAACCTATTTTGTATAGTTATTGCAAATAATTGTTACTTAATCATTTATATTTGAGAATTGCAGTTATTATGGAGTAATTGGTGAAAGTTTGCAAAAGGCGCGCATTCTAGAGCTAAAATGAAGATATTTTAAAGATTACTATTATGAAGACCAATACGCTGTATCCATCAAAGAAGATACGGTATATCCATGTCTGCACTCACCAAAGACCACAGAAGGATAAAGATCAATACGCCGTATCCAGAGAGACTCAATACGCCGTATTCAAGATATAGTATTTAAATATTCTGAAAGATATCAAGCGTGGTCTCTACTCTAAGAAATCCCCAATACGTTGTATCCAACACTTGGATACACTGTATCCAACCGACTTCCAGACCTTATAAATAGAAAACTCAAAAATGAGTTTAGTGTGCTAAATCATATTCTCGATACCTAAACCATAAAAGTCAATTTTTAGAGGAGAAAAAAAGCAGAAGAGGTCGAGCAACGCTATCAATTCCATAGGAGACAACGTGTAATTCCATATACTTTAGTAATCGTTCAGTTTTTGGTATCATTCGTTAACTCGGTTAGTTTACCTTGGCTAAATAATTGCTTTTGTATTTATTATGACGTTTGAAGGCTAATACCTTCGGGTATTAGCCATTAATATGAAGATCTGAATGTTTGGTATTTGTTTATCTCGATTTCTTGATTTATCGTTGAATGCTTGTTTATGTTTATCAATTTATACTTGTTTACGCGCTTTTGTATGCGACCTATCATTCAACTGGATCTAGTGATACGGACCAAGTAAATCTAGAGTCTGGGATAGCTCTCCATATAGTAATTTATACATCTAGAATCATAGGATCACAAATATTGTCCTTCTAAATCTGTGTCTAGGATACGCTTCGGGCTTAACTAGTTAATTGGATATTGCCAATGGTTTATTGATCGTGTTGACTAGAAGGTGAACCTAGATAATTCAACAAATAACGTTCTGATTCCATTGGATAGTTGGACAAGTGGACTACTAGTGTATAAATCACCATTAAGCGGTAAGTGGGTAAAGTCTCTATGAGCTAGGGTTTAACAAGATTACCATTGCTTTAATCCCTAAGATAGATTATAATCAGCAAATAAGGATGCTTTATGCGGATGCTTTAATTGTGACAAAATTAATGTGTCTAGGTCTTAGGATGATGTAACGCCTAAGTCTTAAGAATGAGATACCGCCTCGAGAGAAGAAATCATTGCACTGAATAAACAAACCAACTTTCTAATCGGATTAATAATGGTTAATATAGTTTTCTTATATTTGGCTCGACCGCTCTTTTATCTTTTGTTTATTTGCTTGCGTGGGTTAAAGTGCCTTGAATTAATTGAAGTCACCAACAAAACCGTACCAGTCTCTCAGGCTAAAAACCTCCTTTTTCTGGTAGAATTAGAATTAGGATTGACATAAGTTTAGAATAGAATAGAATTAACATAGATTAGATAACCAAGATATTAATTAAATTGATAGACTTAACCTCGCTTCAAGTGTTCGACACCCTACTTACCACGAAACTACTACCGATCAGGTACACTGCCCGTTAAAGTGTTGTTTTTGGTTTATTCGGCAAAATATAAATTTAAAACTTGAATCAATAAAATATACACCACACAATGACACATCACCTGTCTATAACCTAGATAGATTAATAACCCTCTTTGAAAGAGTTCTTGCGCTTTTTAAGTGTTTAATGTGATAAAGGTGGTAATTTGGTAAATTCCTACACCAAGGATAGATTCCAACCTACCCTAGTACCCTGTTAACCCCATGTTCAACTAGTCCGCCTAATAATAGAACTAAGAGGATCCAAACCACCCTCAACACTACCAAAACCCAAGGATCTATGACATACTAATAAGATATATAATAAAGCAATAACTAGATAGGAAACAACAAGAGCAAATGAAAGGAATCATGGATTGAATCATCATTAGTCTTACAATATGTGTTTTTGAATGATTAAATACAAAATTAAGTATAATGATTTCTCCCTTGGACTTCCGGTGGAATTCTTCGTGTTCTAGATGCCTTGTTTACTTTTTAGTACTGTGGGTGAAGGAGTGATGTTAATAATGCCGAATGAGGGCTCTAATTACAAGTATCAAATCCGTTACGGCGTAACTGTTATGTATACGTTACACCGTAACCATGTTGATGTGGATTCCAAGTGCTCCAGGCTTTTAAATTGTGTTACGCGTAACCCTTGATGGTCGATGTTATCCGCAATGATGACTATGAGAAGTCATCCTTCTTGGACGGTGGCTAGTTACGGCGGTAAGCATGACGAAGCATTTTCGCCATTAACCACGGATTGCGACCTATTCCCTTATTAACTTGATTTTAGTCGCTAACTCCTGCGGGGCTGTTACGCTGTAATTAGCCTTGAGTTCCTACATTTGCTTGATTTCCACGTCCGAATCTTGTGTCTCTTGCTCAAATGCTTGTATTCCTCCTTTAGACAAAATATAAGTGATTAAGTGTTGTTTTAAAGCATTTATAACATAATTACAAGCATTTTTATAGGGAATTTGATACTAAAAAGTATTAACTATTTGATGTTATCATGAATGGTAAGCGATTTAAGCCGCGTACAGATTCTGGTGCACAATTAGCTAAAGGGACGCAACCTACCAGTTTCATATGAAAATTTGGAGTGGATCTAAAAGCGGCGGTTGATAAGAAGATGCATCACATGATGGGAGCAAATCAAACAGGAGAAAGAGGGCTTCGGGGGACTAGAACGAATCAAGCAGGAAACATATTCGCTTTTCATGAATTTGAGCATCGAATAACAAAGTTGAAGATGTTGGTGTTTGAAGGTGAAGATGCATATTGATGGATATATGGAGTTGGTCGGTTATTTTGAATTCAAGGACTTTTAACAACAATAACAACCTACGAGTAATCAATTTATGTATGGGAAGGCTGAAGGAACTTCTTGTATTAAAGGGTGAAGGCACGAACTCCTTTCACATTTTGTAGGACGGTTTTGAAAAAGGCATATGTTTGTTTACGGTTCCCCCAAATCTCAGAGCGAATCTGTTTGCACTGTTCTTGGCAATGGACTCTTTGAGGATCGATCGGAGCATACATTGGTTTGAGCTTTTTCCGTGAATAAATTGGTCTTGCCAACTGGTTAGGGTTAAGTAACTGTCATGGAAGCCACCTTTACAAAAAGGCTTAAACCTGCACTTAGGGAAACAGTTAGGGTCACGATTCCCGAAGGTTTTATCCATGCTATGGAGTTGGCTGTATCAATTAAAGACAACTAATTATACAAGGGTGTTATGATTCAGGTGTGAGGAGAAATACACACACGGTCATCGATGTGCGAGTCACGCTTTGCAAGTAATGTTGGTCGGTCAGAGAGATGAGGCAGATCAACCAGACCTTACTTCTAAGCATGAGATACGTGGTTCCAAGATGATTGTATATGAAATTTTAATGCCACACCTTGAGGACAAGGTGTGTTTTGGGGGAAAAAGTAATGATACGAACTTATGATCGATGCGAATAGTTGAGGGGTCTGAAAGTTAACTATTAAAGTTGATGGAAGCTTAGTGTCTCTATTTAATTTTATTTATTTATTTAGTTCCCTTTTAATAAGTAATTTCCTATTAATGTTTACTTTCTTATCAAGAATACACGAGTTTAAATCGATATAAGGGACATAGTTTATAGCGAGGTGAGATTAAAACCGGTATGCAGACTTAGAGCAACCGACTATAGGGTTTATTTTCTTTGGTTTCTAGTTTATGAGTTAATAATAAATAATATCAGTTTGATTCGTATCATTTTATGAAAATTTTGTAAAATCCCTCTCTTTTTCTATGCATTACAAAAACTGTTACAAATATGTGTTTAATTAACTCATACGTAACTCATAAAAAAGATAGTGCACCCATTAACGTAATGCAAAGTGCTAAGTTCATCCCTAATTAAACCACCAAGCTTGATAGCATCGATCAAATCCCAAGATGTTCTTCAATATATTGTTCTGCACGTATCTCTCATGTTAATTTTCCTTTCGACAGACTCTAGTGGCCTCATTCCCACCCTTTTTTTAAATTTAAATTTCATAATATTTATGAAATAAAGGTTGAGAGTAATTAATTTTGTGATATATCAACGGCCTCTTGGCCTATTAGTGTGTGAGTGACCCATTAACTTAGGTGTTGCGAGTTCAAGTCTCGTTAGAAACATTTAAGCTAGAATTTGTAAGATAGGTGGTATAGGTTGTAAAAGTTTGTCGTTAAATAATAATAATTAATTTTGTGATATATAGGGTTTACTAGGGGTGACAATCCAGGTCAGGTTCGGGTTGGCGGGTTTGGGTTAACAGGTTGGCGGGTCAGAAAACCCCACCTTGAACCTGACTCATCTAAATAATTTGGTAAACTATGATAACCCTAACCTGTATGCACATTACCCGAACCTGACTCATTCAACTCGTATATATTCTTGGGTTGGCGGGTTAAATAGGTTATATTGATTGAATAGGTTAAACGGGTTTTCGATTGACCTAAATTTTACAAAATTTTACACTAATTAATCTAGATTACACTAATCCTAAAGGCCAGATTAGTCTAATGTTAAAAACAAAAATATTAAATAAAATTCAAGATTAAAGTTTCCCTTCCAGGCAGCGACACCAAAAAACTTAATTGTGTCGTCTTGTAGGTGTAATTTATGATAGTTCAAGTTTTAAATTTATATTTTGCTGACTTTACCTAAACAACACGTTAACGGGCAGTGTACTCGGTCAGATGGAGTTTCGTGGTAAGTAGGGTGTCGATCACTAAGAGCGAGAACTAATCTTTTATTTTATCAATATTTTAGTTAACTAAACTAAGCTAATTTAAACTATGTTAATTCTATTCTATGTTAAACCTATGCTAAACATATGTTAATCCTAATTCTAACAGATAATGGGAGGGGGGTTTCAGTCTGGGAGACTGACACGGGTTTGTGGTAACTTAGATCAACTTAAGACACAATAACACACACAAGCAAATAGACAAAAGATAGAAGAGCGGTCTAGCCAAATATAAGAAGACTGTATTAACCATTATTAATCAATTAGAACGTTGGTTTGTTTATTAAGTGCAATGAAAACTTATCTCGAGGCGGCATATCATTATTA
>BQNB010119848.1:0-18128 GCA_026074375.1 Tanacetum coccineum
GCTCAGAAGCCTGTAAAGCTCTAGTATAACCAACATCCTCTTCTCTGTCAGCAGCTCTAGCAATAGTCTGGGCATCATGACCAGGACTACGAACCAAACCCTGTCCTGTCCCAACCGCATTAACAAAATCATATTGACCTCTTGATACTCTAGCAGCAACAACAGCAGAACTCTCTACTATATCACAACCAGGTGGGGAGTAGTAAGTACAAATCTCCTCCGAGGTGGCATATCCTCCTCGGGGATGTCATCTCTCATACGAATCATGGTTGCCCTATGACCCAATGGTGCCTGATCATAGGTAGGGTTGATGGGAGGTTTTGATGGAAATGAAGGTGACTCAGTAGTAAAAGCATCAATACGTGATTGGGTAGAAGCGGCCATGGGTGGCTGAGGTCTAACAGTTATCCTTGCTCCACGGCGTCCAGGTAATGGTAGTATAGCAGCAGTCTCATCCTCCTCAAATGGTTCAATCTCATCAGAATCCTCAAAGGACTCATCCTCCTTAGCTTCCTCATCCTCAGACTCATACTCCTTACTAGGATCCTCCTCGGGATCCTCTAGGGTCCTAGTCATATCCTCGCCACATCCTCAGGCCATATGGATAATCAATAGAATCCTCGCATCTAGGATTCATCCTCCCATCGAATTCGTCTTGATTCACACGCGTCAAGCAAGGTATCCAGGTGGCCTCAATAGTAGATGATGAGTCCTCAAGCCATTTATCGGCTGGTCCTCGACCTGGAATGTTCATCATCAGGCTGGTACGTGATGCTCTGGTGCTCCTAGGCTCTGGTGCATTTAGTGGTACATGCTCATCCTACTCTTTAGGATCTGGTACATAGGAACGGTGACAGTGGGCTGTGCCCTACCCTTCGTTGGGCGTCCTCCTCGTACGGATTCACAATCCGGAATATTACGCCGGTATTCTCGAGATGGAATACCTCATGATGATGCGTCCGTTGAATCGGAAGTACGGACGTATATGGTATAAGTGGATGAAGCATTGTTTAGAACATGGACATGGCAAAATGTGTAATAATAATATAAAATTGTATAGGTATATGTTTATTAATACCATCAGTAATATACGTAATGTAGTATAATCCCACGTAATTAAATTGTGTAAGCACTCTTAGTTTAAATTAGAATAATGCGAAAATGATGTATGACATATAAGACATGTATACTATATGCATATTAAGTAAATGTATGCATGTCCCTTTATAATAACTTTTGAATGAAATAAGTTCTGAATACGGTTATAGAGGGTCTAAGTAAAAAACGTTCTTGATCCTATGGTTCTCTATAACCTTGGCTATCGGTATACCAATCTTGTAAAAAACTCAATATGGCCACACTGCGGAATATGATGTTCCGGGGGTAATTACTTCCATAGATCAATATCACAAGATATCGAGATCGTTCATTATCAGGGTCGTTTAATAATACAGATACATTTGGATTTTATAAATGGTTCGTATCAAATGCCATAGGCTTAATTATTTTTATTGGATATATATAAGATTTCTTCACTACCTAACTATTTTCCTAAAATGTAATGCATGTAAATCTTTTTTATAATTGTGACTTCCAAATGATAAGAACCAACACAATGTATAAATTGAAATTGCACCTTATTTGGTTGAGAAAAAACTTGTTTTAAACTATCAATCATTAATCGTTGAGGGAATTTGCTTGATTTTATAAAATTTAATTGAAGCGGATAGCAAGATTTACTTATAACTAGAGTAATTGAATACAATATCATGAACTATGTTATTACCTAAATAGCACCTAAGCTCATGTCACCGAAGCTTTAACAAGGTATGTCTTCTAAAATAAACGTATATGTCTATTGCCAATTGTTATGTTCTTCCAGTATACTAGCTATGTAGAATTATTGGTGTATTGCGTACGCACGTGTATGGAAATCAAGAAAGGTGTTTCGTTCGTCTAGAGCCCAACCGTTTATACTTGAACAGTGTAATTGGACCCCATCCTCGAACGGGGAGCAGTATGGTTTTGGACATTAACTTGATTTTGTCTTTTCATGGATAGAAAAGATATTTTCTGCTAGTATACAAGTACCATCTATAGCATTTAACAGTCAATGATGATGCGGACCTTGTGGGTTATAGCTACTTAGGCAAATCGTATATATTTGAATTTAACTATGTAATTGCTTCCCTGTTTGTAAAACAAACATGATCTCATTCCAACCGAGATTTGAATAATTGATTGAAAAGTATAAAAAGTGGGGGACTATTAAAAATTAATTGTAGTATATGATAATGTAGATGCAACTCGGTAATGGACACGGGGGGAAAAACGATTGCGAAAACTGCTTTATCCGCAACATCACATGAATAAATAACTCATATTTCAACTAAACGGAAACAAAAACAAAATTAATAATGCTAAATACTTGCAATCTCCGTCCCTAAGGTCCCCCCCTTTCTTGCTTTTTGAACCCATATTTTTCAAAATCATTATAATTGAAAAACAAGTTCACGTTATAAAATGATCAATTTTATCGGCGTCATCAGTCGGAGCTCAAACTATTAAGTATATAAATTTACAGGACTTCTGAACTTTAAGGAACTAGGTACTGTATTTAACTTTAATTATTAGTACCATAGGTTTTATTTCGAGGACTAATAACCACATCTGTGACGAACAACGTTCCTCTCAAACTAGATAGGCGATTTCCCGCGAAACAGCCGAATACTAAACGAAACTAGGTGATTTTTGTTATCAGCTTAAAGTGTGTTATCTTTGGAATTTATTTAGTTATAAACTAGGTTCGTTATTTCAAATTAGTTACAAAAGTCAAATTAATTAGTGAATCAGTGCTCGTTCGGGCTGTTTTACATTAAATTGCGGAGAGGACAGTCAAATCGATAGCTTCTCTGATCGCCGCCTCTTCGGGGCCTTTGTATCTTTACTAAATTACATTGTCGTTTGGTGTTGTTTAGCACTGGTGGCATTTGAGTCGGCATGGTAATTGGAAGTCGGGGGGTTATGGTAATTGTGGATGGTGTGTGGGGGGGTCCGGGTGGAGGGAGTTTTATTTGCGTGGTAAGATACTGTGATCGAGTTGTAGGCTTTGAGTTTTTTAAGTCTTTATGAGGGTTTATTGGACTAATGGTATGTATGAAGGGTGTATCTGGAAGCGAATGTGCATTTATTACTTTTAGTGTGTCATAAAAATAACTATTCAAAGGGGCTGTGTTTCGTAGAATAATATAGAGGATGTATTGGGAGATTGGTTTTTCAATTGTCATACTGCAGTTATTTAAGTTGTCCGACGGTATCGCATGATTGGCGTTATGAGTTGTTCATTGGAGTTTCAGCATCAAGTACATGGGGGAAAATCTGCAGGTTTTTGTTTTTTAACTCTACACTCGGAGTACCCCTTCTAACAAGTATATAATCGTTCTAAAGGAGCCTCAATTACATGATAATTCACTTAACAAATACTCTAAATTTTATAATTTATAAAGGCAGTTTTATGAGGTTTCACTCATGTGTGCTGTTCCTGCCTATATAAGGAAACCTTAGCAAAAATGGTTTTGTTTTCATTACGATTTCACAGCAAATAATATTAATCCAAGGCTCGATGCACGGAAAGCGAATTAAATAGAAACAGGTAGGTGAAAATCACATTTTTATGCATGGTGTGAAGGATTTAATATACCAACGATAAAACCTCAATATTTGGTTTTATTATAAAGCCAATTCACGTGAACCACACAATAAAAACAACGTAACCCACTAACGTTTTGTGCCCCGCAACATGCTATATGGCAACAACAAGTAGGTTACACCTTGCCTTGCTTGCACTCTCGACAAGAATTGAGATAGAACAGTTATTATAGGGGTCGAAGTTGAGGGTTAGGTCTTAAGTGTTTTTTGGTTTTGTGTATAGTGCGACGAATATTGCTTTCATTGAGTGTGTGGATTTATGAGAGTCTTGATGAATATGGACTAGTTCGTCGTGGTGCTATCATGCATTTGCTAGACCCTTTCATACCTCTAATAAACAAAAGGCTGCCAGCATTGTACTAGGGCATCTCACCTTATATGTCTCCGTTTTAATGTCTTAATCAATGACGGTAAATAATTTCTTGGGTTTAATTTGGTTATTGGCCAAGGAAAATAAGAAAGAGGATTACTCGTGGATTTCTTTGAGGCAACACAATAAAAGGCGATAGCTAGTAGCCTATTTTATCATTGCAACAGGTGTTTCGGAACACAGTCGGTTGTTTTATATAAATGGCTCCGATAAGGGGGCTTACTTATTCACTTGGGGTAATAGTAGATTATGGTAGTGATGAGCGGATCTTGTATTCGCTTTCTTTTAGGTTACGGTTGGTAGGACTGAAGTGGTTTTTAATAATGGGGACAGGCTGTATACTCGATCTGTCTTTGATAGATTGTTGGGATTTCTTTTCTGTTCCTCCTGCACATTACCTAAGTATATTTTTCCGTGTGCTATGCCGAAACCCCATTATCACAAATGGGAAGAAACATACAAATTGCTATTTCAATCTTTTTTTTAAAGTTAACATCTAGGGTGGTTGTGAGGACTAGGGTATGGATGACATACATTTGATTTTAAATTTGATAAGTCGTAGGAAGATGTTAACTAAGATCTTAAGCCTAAGCGTGAGCTTATTCATGGTATTAGAAGGCCTTGGTTAAGTTTTTACTTATTATGGTTTAACTAAACGATCTAGATTAAAAGTAAGCACGTATGAATGGAAGGTAATGGAGTTATTGAAATTGTTCTGTTTTATGAGACCTGGAAAACCTCGGGGTGATTATATTTTCTCTTTTAAATTTAAACACATACTTTCATTCCCTTTTTTCTCTCTTTAATGGCTAAATAATTATGCAAGCTTACCTAGACCTCGGGAGTTCTTCGATTTGCAATCAATCGCTTAATTTTATGTATGATAGATGATTAGAAAACCCCGTAGGATGATTTGATTTATTCATTCACAATATTAGAGTTTACTAGAGAGAAACCCTTGTGGACAACAAGACCATATAAACCGAGCTTGGGCCAAATTACTTTGTCTAACATAAATAACTACTTGACTACTAATTACTTTAACTAACATTTTATTCTTATTACTCCACCGAAATCGAGCGACGAAATAGCAGCAAAGCCTCGGATTGGTTGAGAAGCTAAATAAACATTAACTACAATAAATATATATATATATATATATATTTTGTTGATGAACGATCTTTCGAAGCAACTAGCGGAGACAAAATCTTCATCGGCTTTGGAGGGCAGAAAAGCAATCACAAATTGGGATATTTTAAAGTATCCTATAACTGAGAATATATATCGAGAAGTATTCTCACTCAACACAAACTCGGGGTGATAATTATAAGTATCCTATAATGGAGAATAATTCAAAGTATTCTCACCAACACAAATTACGGGATAATTCAAAGTATCCCTAGAACGGAGAATAATTCAAAGTATTATCTCAAAGAAAAAAAAAGGTATTTGATAATCAAGATGGATTGGGTTTGACGGGGTGACATAAAAGAGGCGGCTCAACATAGCCACCTTGGTCTGAGGATCAGACCCGCTCTGATACCATGTTAAATGATAGAAAACCCCGTAGGATGATTTGTATTATTCATCACAGTATATAGAGATTACAAGAGAGAAACCCTAGTGGACCACAAGCCCACAAACCGAGCTTGGGCCAATTACTTTGACTAACATAAATAACTTTGACTAACATAATTACTTTGTTTGATATGAAATTATACACTACTATCTAATTATATATGTTGCTAAAATATGTGACCAAGTTCATTTCAAACACACAAAACATTTAACCATAATTTTACAACTATGATTATTTGTCACTCTAAACTTCCACCGCTATAGACTGATAATTGCACAATGTTAGTATTAAGGTGAGTATATCTATGGGCATACGTAAAGTTGTTCTTATAGAAAAAATCTTGAAGAAGGAAATTAAAAACTGTACACAATTATAAAAATGCGAAGATTCTGTGCGTTTCCCATAAATTGATTGAGATAAGATTGCAACTTTTAATGTTATTTTTCTCGTCTTTTGACATGGTGTTGCATTCTTCTCCTCATACACAGTTCATGATCACACCATATACAAAAGTCGCAAGCTTTTTTATTCGTTTGAACGATACTTGGATCAAAAGATCAGCTAGCAAGGAGCTAGAAAAGAAATTACATGACTAGAGAATGAGCATTACAAAATTACTTAGCTTTAGCAGTAAAGTTTAATGATGATCCAAAATATAATAGTTTGAAGAAATAGCTACTTGTGAGCGATAGGTATGGCTTCCTACGTGGCATTTCGCCGTTCTTCACCACCAGCTCGCCATCACACCAAGGGAGCTCGCCATTTTATGTTTCGCCGGGGAAGTGAGGAGAAAAAAGACAAAACGTTTAAAAACTAACTGTTGGTTATACCTACTTTTACAATGGATACATATAAAATAAATTTTTTTTAAAATTATACACACTTTTACATTATAAATAACACATCATTTTAACATCTCAACACACAAAAACGCACACTTCTCTACCAAAAACACATTACTTTCAATATCTCAACTCACAAAAAAAATGTCTCAAGCTCCACACGACGGCTATTATACTTCTCTTCTCAACAGTAACCCACAACAATACCCGTCTCCTTCGAACCCCTCGAATCCGTCTCAACGCTATTTACAAACATTTACAACGTAAAAGGGGAGAAAATGAGGCTGATCATATCGAGAATGCAAAGAACAATTTTACTGAACGGTAATAGAAAGTTTGCTTATGTACACGCGTGAAATGTTTTGAAATCATACCCTAAATGGGACTCGTCGGAGCCGATTGATGAAGATAATCTCGCCGAACTATTTGGCTCTGATCCGAGACCTCGTCCCGCCGACAAGCCTCGACCCGCAAAAAAAAAACAAAATCGATGGACACGTCGAGCGCCGGGGGGCACCGGGGGAGTCAATCGAAGTCTTTATCGGGAGTTTTATCTCAGGATTATAGGCGCAAATAAGCCGCGTACGAGGCGAAGAGAAAGAAAGAACTGGGGAACTTGGAGTGTAGAGAGTTGGAGTTTCTCATGATTGATACCGATTTGTTGCCGCCACAGAAAGCCGCTTACATCCAAAAGAAACAAGAAGAAATAATGAACAAATATCCAAACGCTTAATTGTCTTTCCGTGTAGTTTGTTTTTTATTTTTCGTATCGTTTTTTTTGTTTCGTATGTTTTTTATGTTTAGTATGTTTTTTATGTTTAGTATGTTTTTTATGTTTCGTATTGTAAATTAATTTGAATGAAATGAATTTAGTTTATGTGAAAAAATGGAAAAGAAAATAAAATTGTTTGTGGGTGGGGCCCAAATGAGGAGGTTGAAACTTGTTATGAGTTACGAGGTATTTTGAAGTGAGAGTGTTAAGATGAGGTGGCACCCGGTGAGACCCAAATGAGGAAGAAACCCTCCTCACCATACCTATCACTCTAATAATTGATAAAATATACTCCATTCGTCCTATTTTTATTGTCCACGTTTCCTTTTTGGGATGTCCCAATTTAATTATCCACTGCTAAAAATGGATAGGGAAGTTTGATCAAGTTTACTATATTACCCTTGTTGGAAATTAATATTACAAACATTAAGGAAGACTTAAATTAATTAGCTAAGGGTAAAACTGTCATTATGTCAAAAAGTAAGAAAGAGAAAGCAGTAATAAATGCACTTTTCTTAAACTGTGTGTTTTTTGTCGGGAGACAATAATTTTGGGACGGAGGGAGTATATTGAAATTATATGTTACAAAGGAGATCAAAAATGTTACTTTCGGACGACAACTTAAACTATAACATTTGTGTTTTCAGATTATATAAGAGTAATGAAGTACAATCAGGACGCGACCATAACATAAGTTAACCAGATGTATTTAAGAAAAAATAATCTTTTATATAATAAAAGAATTACATCATTTCGAAGTTTTGTATGAGATTAAATGTTATGAATACAAAAATTAGACCAATCAGAATGTTTGATTTTGTCACGTAGGCAAAATCGTACGATCTGATTGGTCGATAAAAAGTCAAAATTAAATCAATTTTGGTCAAAATTGAAAAAAGTGGTGGAGAAATTTGATAGAGAAAAAAAGACATAAAAATATATGTGTCAAATTTGTGAAAATCAAAAACTTAAAAAAAAAGAGGTAATTACTAAAACTTTAGTTGTTGAATTTTAAAAAAATAATATGAAGTTAAATGAAACTTATAATTTTTCATATTTTTAAATAACTTTAGAAAATAACCAAATACATCCTTAGACTTTTTACATTCTATAATTTATTCTTTAAAAATACAATATATATAAAATCAATATGAAGTTCATATAAGAATATCAAAAAAACATAGTATACATGATATTAATAGATAAATTTGAACAACATCAACACTTATGTGAGTTAAAAAAAAGTTAAATCTTACATCCAACAAAATTTTGACTAAAATATTAATGGATATTAATAAGTGTTTTAAAAAATGGTTTTTTAATTGACCCGATCGAGACACTGTGTCACAGTTCAATCGGGTTTTTGGGCAAAATCCGGCTTCCGATCGCCTGACCGGTTCACGGTTCAATCGATCGGGTCTTAAAACACTTATATTAATACATAATGAATTTTTTTTTATGTAAAACCATGTTATAATTATTAGTTGTACTAATATCACAATTACAATACATTAAATACAGAAATTTTTTCATATGCCCATATATAATAAAAAAATTTAATAAATTTAATTTATATGTAAGCCCCGTGCATGCACGGGATTTATAACTAGTTAAATAATATAAGAAAAACGATTTGTTTGGATAATATGCATTTACGAAAAAACGAGATGTTTTACAAAATTAATACTACGTCAAAAAAATTAACAGGGTTCATCCTGATTACGTGACCGAGTAAAAAAAACTGACTGATATTTACAATTGCAACCTATTTGGTTCATGAGATATTGATCTAAGGTGCAAAATAGACCAAAAAAGACTTTTAAATCACTCACTTAGAGGGAGGGGTATGGTGGCGAGGGAGCTCGTCATTTCCTAGCCACTTCCCTCGTCACCACACCAACCGAGCTCGCCACCGGCCAAAAACACAACCATTCGCCATTCATAAGACGAAACTAGAAGACAAAATCAAATATATTAAACCGTTTGAAACCAACGGATACATTTCAAAATTTAAAAAAATTAATTTTTTATACCCATTTTTCCCTATAAATAACACTTCTCATTTTATCAAATTTTATACAACTATCCTTTCAAAACACTACATCTTACAAACAATAAACATAATGAGTGATTACGAAAGTGCATATAAATCATCTTCTCAAAAAAAAATGTCTCCAAATCGTCAACCACCAAATGAACAAAACCCTGGGTTTTTACCCCATCTTCTCCATCCAACCAATACTCATACTTCCGCCAAAACCAATCGAAATTCCTCACCGACGAAGCAAAAATTGAAGACACTCGTCAATTTATTTTTTTTTATGTTCTACGAACGACGCAACAAGACAAAAGCTAATATACGTTGTAAATTAGCCGTTGCTATTTTAAAAAAAATAATTTTTTTCTTTTTTAATTTATACCCACTTTTACACTATAAATACTACCTCATTTTATCAAATTTTATACAACTATCCTTTCAAAACACTACATCTTACAAACAATAAACATAATGAGTGATTACGAAAGTGATGATTCCGATGTTCAAGATTTCAAAGATCTTGACATGATTTTTGAACTTGGTCGGTTAGAGCAACAAGAACAAGAAGAAGCAGAGCGGGTGCACCACCGAAACTATATCTATCGGGAACGGGTAGAAGCGGAAGCACGGTTGATGGCGGACTATTTTGGTCCTCGGCCAAAAATATCCCGATTATTATTTTGGTTACGGTATCGTATGAGCCGTAAACTATTTTTAGACATAGTCTCAGGTATTGAAAATTACATTGAAACTCACCATCCTCTTTCTCCGCATTTCGATTTCTTTAGAGTCCGTCCCGATGCTACGGGTATACCCGGTTTTAGTGTTATTATGAAATGCACTAGCGCCATACGCCAATTGGCATACGGCGTAACACCTGATTCATTAGATGAGTATTTACAAATGGGTAGTCATTGCGCACGCGATTATTTAGATTTTTTTACTATGTGCGTTATCGAATTGTTTATTCCCAAGTATTTAAGAAAACCTGACTTCAATGACATTCAAACGTTATACACCGCACACAAAAATATTCATGGTTTTCCTGGAATGCTTGGAAGCATTGATTGTATGCACTGGGAATGGAGAAATTGCCCAAAAGCATGGCATGGGAAATTTGGTAGAGGTGATAAAAAGTACCCAACTATATTGCTTGAGGCTATTGCTTCATATGATTTGTGGATTTGGCATGCATTTTTTGGGGTAGCAGGTGCAAATAACGAATTGACTGTTTTGAATAATTCTCCGTTATTTGACGACCTTCTTGATGGCATCGACCCCGTGGCTCCGTTTGAATGTAACGGGGTTACATTCGAAAAAGGGTATTATCTAGCCGACGGCATTTACCCACAATGGAGATCTTTTGTTAAATCATTTACGGTTGCAAGTTTAGAAAAGAATGTATTATATAAACGGAAACAAGAAGGTGCTCGAAAAGATATTAAAGAGCTTTTGGGGTCCTTCATGACTTGGCGTATTATAAGTCACTGCGCGTGCCTTGGACTATCAACAAAGCTACGCATAGTTATATCATACTTCATTATAAATTGCATAATAATGATTTTAGAAGAATTCAAAAGTACTCGTAACACCGAGTTTGAACGAAGAAAAGTTAATTTTCCCCCACCAACTAACTAAGGCCATAGAGTCGAGCAGGATGCGATATCCGACGAAAAAAAGACAAAGAACTGCGTGATAAAAATACACACGCAAAGCTTCAACGTAATATCATTGAGCATCTTTGGCAACAACATCAACAAGAACATTAGTTTATGTATAATTTGATGTATTTTTTTAATTTTCGTATTATGATTTATTTACGTCCAATTAGAATTCGTTAAGTAAGATTATGAAACTAGCCCGCCCATTCGGGCGGGCTATGAAACTAGTTAAGATTATATGTTACAAAGGAGATCAAAAATGTTACTTTCGGACGACAACTTAAACTATAACATTTGTGTTTTCAGATTATATAAGAGTAATGAAGTAATACAATCAGGACGCGACCATACATAAGTTAACCAGATGTATTTAAGAAAAAATAATTAAATAATATAAGAAAAACGATTTGTTTGGATAATATGCATTTACGAAAAAACGAGATGTTTTACAAAATTAATACTACGTCAAAAAAATTAACAGGGTTCATCCTGATTACGTGACCGAGTAAAAAAAACTGACTGATATTTACAATTGCAACCTATTTGGTTCAGAGATATTGATCTAAGGTGCAAAATAGACCAAAAAAGACTTTTAAATCACTTACTTACATG
The DNA here is from genome assembly GCA_026074375.1 of Tanacetum coccineum. Lineage (NCBI taxonomy): Eukaryota > Viridiplantae > Streptophyta > Magnoliopsida > Asterales > Asteraceae > Tanacetum > Tanacetum coccineum. The sequence goes on from BQNB010119848.1 coordinate 11,583, forward strand.
CGCATTTACCATCAAGTTCGATTGTAACTAGGTTCAGTAAGTCTTACTTTATGCTTTTCGATCTCTAGTCGGTAAGCTTTTAACATCAACTATTTAGAAAAGTACGACTCCATAATTCACTATTCATTGGGAAAAAGGTACTAGAACTCAAAGTATACCACTCATTTGAAAAGTGTAGTACAAATCTAAAAGTTATGTGACATGATCTTACGACATTTCATTTTCTTAAATCACCATTTGTACCCCCGGGTTTTTTTCGGTTTTTTTTTTGTATTTTTTTTTTATTTTTTTTTATAATTTTGTATATGTTATAAAATTGTGACACGGAAAAAACGGAACGAAAAATATAAAGTTTAAACAGGTCTAAAGTATGATACCCGTCAAAAATTTCGGAACAGAAACTGATATAAAAAAGCGTTGCACTTAAAAAAGCAGGGTACAAAAGAACTCTTTTTGTACATTGTGGGACTAGTCATGGGTAGAGGGTACCAATAAGGGTTACCCATAGCTATAAAGCCTAAATGTAAACAACCTAAGCTGCCATTCTGCCAATTGTGTCCTTCATCTTACCCCCCACAAAACATTTTACCTAATTAAAATAAAATTAGTTCAATAACGAAAGTTCTACATTGGTGTTATGAAAGAATTAAAGTAATTGAAGACTTAACTTGTGTGTTAGTAGTGTTTATTGGCTTGTGAAAATATGAATTTCTTAGTTACAACTTGCAACCCACACTTGTGGTCATGGATATTTAGTCAGAAAATTAAATACTGCTGCGTCGCGGAAGATCCTTCTCTATACAAGTTCTTAGACGAGGTTTTTGAACAGAACTTCGATAGCCTATAGGCGAGAGGTATTCTTAGGTTTCTCGTGAAGTAAGAAGAAAGAATACCTATAGCCTATAGGCGAGAGGTATTCATGCATGATTCTTGCATATATTGATTTATACATGTTAGAAAAAATATGTATGCAAACGTAACAATACGTAGTTTGTTGTATGTTTAAACTATTTCTATATGAACATTGGTCTACAAAGTTGGGTAACTAATTAGTTAAACTAGTTGATGTTTCTTAGAGGGTGGAGTATGGTGACGAGCTGGGCTCGCCACAGCCTACGTGGCCTCGCCACTTAGCTCGCCACCATACCAACATTGCTCGCCACTTCCAAAATTTGGATATCTCGTCGTTGGGACGAGTCAAATAACGACAAATGAAATAAACGTTTTAATTTTTAAAAATCTATCCGTTGTAACATTTAAAAAAAAAAAAAATTTAAATTATACCCTCTTTTAAATACCACTCTTTTTTACTTAAAATTTTCACACTTAATCCCAAACAAAAATTATAACATATAACTTGTTAAGTTTTTTAAATGGCTTGTTCGCTTCCACATACTGACTCTGAAGTCGAAGTTTTGGTTCAAAAACTAATTGACGAAGATATGGGTCGTCAGAACGCGATTCTGGATTTAGCCTTGCAATTTTTGATAATTCTATGCACAGTAAAGACGAGTCTTAGAATTGCGCTTTATGGAGAAATTGTATGGACATTTTACAAGAGAGATGTGCTAATTGATCCGACAACACTTTCTTTAAAGAAGGTTCTGATAAAGATTACGAGCTGAATCTTTTTATGTATGGAAATGCGGCAAAACTAGAAAAACAAATGGATGTTAAGTTAGCTTGGCTACTGGAAAAATACTACTACTGCTCACAAGAAAGTGTAGGTTGTTCATCATCACAGGCCGATTTAAATCTTACTGAGAAAGAGCTACATCTAAATGAAGAAGCCTTAAGAGAAACATTAGAAGAAAAAGAAATGGATGAAAAGGCATGAGAGAAAAAATTAGGCAATAACAAGCTAATGATGAATTCTTTTTGGAATTTAGGGTGGTGAGATATGATTCAAAATACGAGTCATCAGACTAATAATCTAGAAACTATTTTAATGTAATGTTTTAAATGTTGTTTTAAATTCTGTTTTAAATGTTGTTTTAATGTAATGTTTTAATTAAAATATTGTTATTTTAAATTCTGTATTTATATTTTTAAATTTTGAATTTCAACGACTAACTTTTCGTTATAAATACCCTCACCATCTCCTCATTATATCACATAACTTCTTATCTAACTCTCCCAAATGGATTTCAATTTCAATAACGAAAATGATCCATGGGAATACAGTCTTGATATAGATGATTCTGATCTCCATTTAACACTTGTTCTGCGTTCGTCTAGTAGCGTACGTGTTGAACCATCTCCCTCAACCCCAAATCCAGTTAGGGTAATACCCGATCCTGCGGGTGTTGTTCTGTTCTCTAGTAGCACACATGTTGAACCATCTCCTTCAACCCTAAATCCAGTTAGGATAATACCCGGTCCTGCGGGTATTGTTCAGCAAGCCAAGCTGCTTAAAGAAAGAGATATCCTTCTTGGTTGGGACGGGCAGTAATGTCTACACAAGAATATATGTTTGACGATCTCACAGTGACTATGAAAGATCTGTCAGGTACAATACCTGAAACAGTACATTACAAAGTCATTGGTGAGGGTGGTTATGAAAATGATATTACTGTATGAGCTGCTATGATACTTGCTAATGTTTTTGTATTTTCTCCTAAACCATCAATGCATTTCCTTAACATTACAAGAAAAAATGCGGTTAAAGTTTTCCGTAAGGATACGGTTCCTGGAAGTGGCAGTGGTTAAGGTTTTTAAATTTCGTATTGTAAATTTAAATTTCGTATTGTAATTTTAAATTTCGTATTGTAATTTTAAATTTCGTATTGTAATTTTAAATTCAGTATTGTAACGGCTACCTTCCCCTTAAAAAGTATTGTTAGATATCCTTCAGTATTTATATTTTCAAATTTGAAACCCAACGGTTACTATTCCAACGGCTACTTTTTCTCCCACAACTTCTTATCCCTTATAGATACCCTTCATCATCATTCATTTACTCACACAACTTCTAATCCAACTCTTAACCAAAGTTATGGATAACAAAACTAACCAAAGCAATCCACCAACACTCGAGAAACCACACATGCCTCCCATTTCTTCTTATCCAACCGTTGAGGAATAAGTGAAGAACATGACACATGTGATGAATATCTTACTGAATGATTTCTCACGGAGAAAGGGCAACAACAACTAGCTCCAGATGAATAGGCATATAGAGAATACTTAGAAGAAGAAGCAAATGCTGAAAAAGAACAAGCAAAAGCTGAAAAAGAATGGGAGAAATTTATGAAGGAAGAACAAGCTCATGATGAGTTATTCAGGTTGAAATATGGGGTGAAATCTGATTCAGAATACGAAACAGATTAACACATTTTCGTATTGTATTTTAAATTTCCGTATTGTATTTTTAAATTCCGTATTGTATTTTTAAATTTCGTATGTTTGTATTTTCAATTTAAATGAAATGAATTATGTTTGTGTTAAAAAAATGAAAAAAATATAAAATGGTGAGTGGTGGGCCCAAATAAAGAGATAGATGTGTGTTATAAGTGAAATAGTATTTTTAAGTGGGAGTGAGATGCTGATGTGACAGCATGTGGGGCCAAGTGAAGAGTTATATCTTTTCACCATACTCCACCCACTTAGGTTATCTCCTAAAGTGTACAATTGTGATTTTAACAAGCAAAAGTACTCGCGCGTTGCTGCGATGCGGGTTATTTTTTATTGGTGTGCTTAGGCATAAGAACTCGCGTGTTGTAGCTGGGTTAATTTTTTTACTTAGGGTAGGCGGGTTTTTTCTTCGCGCCGTTTATTTTAAAGTTATTAAGTACGCACGTTGCTGGTGCTGCAGGGTGTTATCTTTATTTTATTTTTTATTTATTTTGTGCGGGATTATTTTTTCGGTCTCATGGTTAATAGTTTTTTTATATGGGCCTATATATTGGGTCTCATGGCGCGGGTATTTTTTGATATGAATAAAGTCAGTATTTTGTAAAAAAAATTATTATGTTGTGCCGAACAAATTTTTTTTTAATATTATTTTGTGCGGGTTTATTTTTTGGTCTCATGTTTTGTAGTGGTTTTTTTATATGAGCTTATGTGTTGGGCCTCATGGCGCGGGTATTTTTTGATCTGAATAAATCAGTACTTTTGTAATTTTCTTTTTTTATTTTGTGCCGAGTATTTTTTTTATTGCGTATTTATAAAAAAAAAATTGGGTCGGCCCAAACTGGAAGCCCATTGGGTCGAACACTGTAGCAGCTACAGTAAAATAAATAGTAACAGAAAGAAGAAAACGACGTCGTATAACTTTTAAAATGTGTATGAATAATATTTAGTTTGTTACTCCCTCCGTCCCTAAATAAATGTCCACTATTGACTTTCGAAGTCATTATTCGTCAACTTTGACCTTAAATTATTTTGATTGTGTTATATAATACTTGATGCAAAATATATGAATGACTTGAGTTTTAAACGTATTTTCATTGGTATGATTTTCATTAAGTATTATATGACACAAACAAAATAATTTAAGGTTAAAGTTGAAGAAGAATGACTTCGAAAGTCAATAGTGAACACTTAATTAAGGACGGATGGAGTATTAGCTTAGTGATATATGAATGATCATCTACCGATAACCTATGGATCTTAAGTCTCGTCCTATAGATGTGGCAATAATTTTGTCATTTTTTGAATTTGGATTTACATGAACTAGTTTACAATCTTGCAGATGATATATACTTTTAGACAAAATGAAGTCATCAAAAAACCGTAGGAAAATCTCGACGTATGAATATGTCAAGCTATCATACCTCATGCTTCATTTCCTATGTCCACTTCTGAAATTTACTCACTATTATCTTAGTTGTAACGCCAGTGCACTCATGAAAATTAAACATAAATGATGAATTAAGTAATAATTTTGTTATTGCGATTTTAAGTAGATTATATGTTTTTTAAGAACATTTAATGTTTATATGTTTGATTATGTTGTTTTTTACTTTACTCCGTGCAAATTAATATAAACTTACTTCAATTCTTACAGTTCGAATTTTAGACTCTTTTTACTCTCAATATTTTTATTCAGAATAGTTATATCTTAATTATTAATCAACAAACCAATTACATCGCATCATGCACGCACGTAATTTAGGCAGATAGTATAACGGGTAATAATATTTGAATAATTTTGTTTTGAATTTAAAAACTGTTACAATTCATAAATTCATGATTTCATAACGTTCAATCTATAAAATTATATTAACTTTTTAATACTTAAATAATTACAATTCACATGCACGCACGAGCTTTACATAATTTTTTTCATTATGTGTTAATATCGATTGATATTTTGTATAGATTTTTGTTGCACAAAGGATTTACCTTTGTTTAATTGAAATTTTAGTTATTATGTTCTAAACATTATGTGTGTTTAGTAGCACATAACGACCATGAAAAAATACGCGTTGTTGTAATATGTAGAATCTCGTCTATTTATTTTCATCTCCACTAACGTGTGAGGTCGTGCTCTCATCTTGATATTTATATTTTTCTTAATAATAATTTACGCTGATTTTTAAACTCGTGCGCGGGTTAAACTTATAAAGAGGAATACCATGAGTTTATATGCAGGTAGTTTAAAGAGAATACTTTCTGGATATCCTTACTTAATCTCATAAAGAATAATAACACGAGTCATTCGTATATGTACAATTTCGTGTATTCATTTACATGTTAAAGTAACTCGTGTTTTTTTATATTTACAATTTCGTAAAAATACATTGGCTTAATATATATATAACAATAACATAAATATGAGGTATTTAATAAGTTTATAAAGCTATTAAAAAACATAAAAACTGATAAGTATATTTTCTTAAAATTTAACAACTAGAGCTTTATTAATTACCCTCTCTATTGTTATGTTATTTTACGAAGTTGACACATATGCTTTTCAAGCACATTTTATCAATTAGACGAAAATTGAATATTTTGACGAAATTGAGATTCTATCTTGATTTTTATTAGCAAACTGCATTGTTTGATTTTGCCAAGTGTCATAATAGATATAGAAAATAATTAGTGCTTTCATTTTGATATTTATAATCATGTGCATACATATATGTTGTGTTTTTAAACAACATATATGTGTTATTTTTAGAACAATATAATTGTTGTATTTTTAAAATATAAAGTAAAGGGGTATAAAGTCCAAGGGGGTAATTGTTTATTTTTTAAAGTCATTTATAAATATGAAAATTTATAAGTTTACACTTAAGTCTATATAAGTTATTATTCAACAAATAAAGTTTTATTAATTACCTTCTTTTTTTTTAAGTTTTTTTATCACATTTTTGACACATATATATTTTGTGGTCGTTTATTCATTGTAGACGAATTTTTTTAATTTTGACCAATTGAAATATAAATTTGACTTTTTATTAACCAATTAGATCGCACGATTTTATCAATGTGTCAAAATCAAGCGACCTAATTGTTCTATTTTTTTTATAAAGTCGATTTAGCTAGAAAACTCTAAAATAATATAATTTTTTTATATAAATTATATAAAAGATGATATAC
>BQNB010119849.1:0-7500 GCA_026074375.1 Tanacetum coccineum
GGCATGTCACTTGATACGTTGGTGCTATATTTTTCTTTGTACATGGCAAAGAATACTCTCATATCTTCCTCAACCTTCTTAACCAATTTGTCACACAATTCTTGATCGGTATAAAACTGAATTGGTGTCTCCTCACTTTCTTCATCGATCTCCATAGGTATACAACCATTTTCTATCAAATGCCTAAACCCATAACCAATCATTTCCGACTTCATTGTCGGATCTAAGATAACGGCAAAGTACATATAATGGTTGATTTTTTTGTAATCACCCCAATATTTGTCATACTTTGGTCTCATTTTGGATATCATTTCCTTAAAGGAAGCATTTTCTTTCCACTCGCGAAGATGCTTATCAATATCAAGTATCTCTCCAAACCACAAATGAGCTACGGGACTTGATACGCTTGACACAAGTTCCGTTGTTTCCTTAAACTTTTCTAAAAATGAAACCACTTTCTTACAAACCTCAAAATCAGCCCGCTTAGGTATCTCCTCAAGGTCTCGAGCAAAACTAGAGTTATGAAAATCATAATCAAAAAATGCATCTTTTAACTCGATAGCGGTTTTCAACATATCATGTGTCGAATTCCATCTTGTAGGGCATTTCAATCTTGTAGGCATTCGAATCAAAACTTACTTTTAACAACAAGTCATTTTCAACACTCGCTTTGAAGTTAGTAACTCTTTGGCTCGAAATGTTTTATGTATTTCACGGCCAAAGATATGGTGTCTAGTTCCTTTTTGTGCGTTTTTAAACCCTCTTTGACAACTAGGTTCAAAATATAAGCCATACATCTTACGTGAAAGTGTTTACCATCATCATACTTAGTTGGTAAATTTTCTAACAAGTATTCAAGAGCTTTGTCATTTGAAGCAATGTTATCAACCGTCATGGTCATAACATTCTTTATACCCCATCCATTTATGCATTCAAAATGCCTACAAAGTGATTTCCCCCCCCCCCCCCCCTTTACCCCCCCTCTATGCTATGAATTGGTTCTAAATTGATAATCTTTAAGCATTACCCAATAGCATCTATGAAGTGGGCGGTAAAAACCATAACGTTCATTCCTCTTAAAACATAAGTCAATGTATCGGATGGTAAAATGACTTAGTTGAGGAAACTATTGCTTAGGAAATTGACAAGGTCCTTCCTCTCCTCAAGATAAAACTTTGAAACATCCCTAGCAATAGTAAAGCGGGAGGGCAAATTAAACTTAGGTTGCATGTTGGTGCAAAATTTATGGAAGGCCGGGTGTTCTACAAACTTAAATGGAAGCTCCGCTAGAACAATTAGCTCAATCAACGACTTTTTGATCACTTTTTCATCATATTTCCATGTTTGTAAAGTTCCACTTGTACTACCACCCTCTACATCCCCACCAATCTTTTTCTTAAATGCTAGTTTTTTTGTTTATTACTTTCTTCATTTGCAGGGTTCTTATCACACTTAACATAATGCCTATTCATGTTTACCGTACCATTTTTAACGGAGTCAGCCTTGTAAACCGCAGGACACCATTTGCAATATGCCATCTTAGTGAGTACCCCGTTTTCATCAGGTTCAAACTTTGGATCAAATTAATTCCAACACTCAGAAAACGTTTTCCTTGGTTTACTTGGGGCTTTCCTTTGGCGCTTCTTATCGTTCTTTTTAATATCTTTGACATGGTATGGCTCAGAATCCAAATCAACACCATGTAGGTCTATTGTATCATCCTAAACAAACACATTAAAACAAAAATAAGTACTTATAACAATAGGATCATGCATAAAATATAATGATGCATACATGTTAATCTAACAATAATTAATAATTGTTAATCCATGTTAATCAACTTTCTTTGGCGTTTCTCCAGTAAGAGAATGATTACACTTGCACATTAGAAAACTTAAGCACAAAACACTTAAGCACAAACTTAGCCCTACTTATAACAATGAAAAATCAGTAGCCAATAACTTAACGGCAATTGAACATAGCCCAAAAACCATAACATGCATATTCCATTATTGATCTAAAATATAACCTAAAGCAAAAACAAACACAACCATATACTCAAAAACGATCCATAATGTGTAGGTAAAAAAGCCATAAAAAAACTAAAATGTACAATATATATGTAATGAACACTTACTTCCATTGTATAGTTTTGTTGAGATGAGAATGATTCATGGTTTGTAGGTAAAGAAGACATGTCATCATCCATTGTTTAGTTTTTTGAAGTTAGGGTTTGTGATGTTTAAATTGTTTTTTTTTTCGTATCAGAGTACTAGGAGGAAGGAGAAATAGTAAGTGAAAATAGGTAACTGAGTTAGGCTATTCGTATTCTTAGTTTTCATATTTTCTTATATCAATCGGTTTTCATTGGGCCTAAGTCGGTTTTGTCGGTTTTCGACCCGACCCGACCCGAAACCGAAATTTCAGAAAATCACAAACCGAGAACCGAGCCGAATGTTGGTCGGTTCGGTTCGGTTCACTCGGTTCGGTCGGTTTCGTCGGGTCGGTTCGGTTCTTATTCGGTTTTGCTCAGCCTTAATCGAACATGTCATCGATCCTAGGAAGAGGGTAGCGGTTCTTGATAGTTAGCTTTTTCAGCTCTCGATAGTCTATATACATACGGAACGAACCATCCTTCTTTTTAACAAACAAGACTGGGGCTCCCCAAGGTGAAGAGTTAGGTCGTATGAAACCTTTTTCTTGGAGCTCTTTAAGTTGGTTGGAACAGTTCTTTTTTCTTGCATTTTTGGTAGGTGCCAACGATAAGGTGATTTTGTGCCAATAGGCATGGCTTCAGGATAAGATCTATGCGAAATCCAAGCTTCACGAAACGAGGGTAAACCTGTAGATCTATCTGGAAACACAAAACGCTAGGAAAGTTACGTACATATAGGGATGTCTTCGAGTTATTCAGCCACTATGCTATTCACGAGTCTTCAACTATTTTCATTTTCCTTCCAGATGTTCTCCATGAACTTCCAAAATCTCTCCGTTGGATAACCGGATTTGGACTATTTTCTCATAACAAACTATCTTAGCTCTAGGCCTTGACAACCAATCCATTCTTACGTTCACGACGAAACTACTATGTCCAAAAGGAATCGAGTCGATGATGAACGTATGACATTCTAGTTCAGTCACATATGCAGACAATCTTGTTGGTTTTCTAACTTTAGACCGTTAGTAATTTAAATTTCAATAATTTAGGTTTATGTATTCGGGGTTTCGAGTTATTCAAGGGAAAAAAGTTGGTAAAAATAAAACTAATATAGGCATCGGAATCGAATATTATAGTAGAAAATGATCGATGAAAGAAAAAGTACTCGTCACAACGTTCAGATCTTGCTGGGCTTCATTAGCAGTAATGGCAAAAGTTCTACCACGGCCTAGTTTCCATTGTTTCCCTTAATTGCAGAAGCTAGACCCCGGATGTAGCGATCAATATGCTTGCTTTACGGAGCGACCGTGCGCGGCACTAGTCTAGCTAACTCATGGAATCGGGTTGTGTATTTGTCAACATCAGCTCCAATCATAACATGATTCCAGAACTCTTCCTTCAATTCCTTAATTGCATTACCCGGACAGTATTTTTCCATCAACAACTTCTTTAGGTCTTCCCAAGGTTGGGCTATAGCAATTGCCCGACCTCTTGTCTAAACTAGTGTGTTCCACCAAGTTAAGGCGCGACTTTGCAGCATACAAGTCGCGAATTCGACTTGGCTTTCTGCGGGACACTTACTAATGTAGAGCACACACTCCATTTCTTCCAACTATGATAGCAGGCCAACTGCTCTTTCAGTTTCAAAGAATTCCTTAGCACCACAAGACTTGAATGTCTTGTAACTGCAACCTTGCGTGTTGCATACTTAGTTTATCCTTATCTCTCTTGCTTCAACTTAGGGTCATTAGCATTTTAGTAGAGCATACCTCTTTTAACTTCTCATGAGTCAAATCGATTAACGGCTCAAATTTCTAGTGAACAAAGCTCGTATCTGCTCTAGGTTCGTTTGGTACGGATGTACCTTGATTGGTTTCCACGATTCGTTCCTGAGTTGCGCGTGTTTCTTCTCGGAGGTATGGTTTTAAACAAATTTTGTCCACACATTTATTTGAGTAATTACTTGACCAAAGTATAATTCGAGTAGCGTACATATATATGATGCAGCTTTAAATGTAACGAAATAACATTCATTCAAACAGAGATGCGACGAAAGTTTATATAGAGAAAAGAGATGAACGTTCTCACATATGTAGTTTTAATTCTCCCATAATGATTGTTATCCAAAAAGATATGTCTTTAAGAGTTTGTATTTCATAGTAACCTCCAACAAAGTTGGGTTTTCAATGTAAATTGTGATAAAAAGGTTTTGGCTAAAAAAAATTATATTTCAAGTAACGCAAAATAAAGAAATTTTATTTATTTATTTATTTATTTTATTTCTAAATTTTTTTAAAGTCATAATAAGGATTTCTAAAATTTGAAGTCATAATAAAGTTTTTCAAAAAAAGTTGAAGTCAAAGTAACTAAACACAATGATACCGATAGAAAAGAATTTTTTTTTTATAATAAAAAACATTTTTTTTGAACGCGGGTTGAATAAATATATTCAACAAAATTTGGTGTTTATATGTATCTTATAATACATAAGTTTTGATGCTAAAGCGATGTAACCGTTGAAAAATACAAGTGCATCCCATTTTAAAAAAATAGTGTTCAAAAAGTACTTCACATGTACATGTTTTGTCACCAAAGGACTTCGACTCGTCCAAATAAGTACCATCTCCGAAACACAATGCCAGGATGAAATTTGTTATCATGGTTACACAATTAACCATTATAAAGTATAAGGTTCTCGTTCTTGTGGAAACTAATATAATCTGATAGACTCTAAGATCGTTTAAGCTCGAGATGGGTTAGATCTCATCTAGGATTATAAACATCAAAGATTAACAATATGCAGCGGAATAATAACAACAGGAACAATGATGTTTAACAAGGTTTTATTATTCATATGTTTCCATCAAGCCCCAATTCTAGATGATCAATTCTAGAACGGTTACAATCTAACAGGGATCAAAGATCCTTGGGGTTACACACAACTTCTAGGCGTCTACTTAGAGAACTCACGCCTAGAACTCACACACACCTTTTACTAGTCGACTACATTTTTCTGTGCACACAAAACTATGTGTCTATGATCTCTTTATATAGGGAGAGATCAAGACTTACAAAGAAAGATAAACATTAGACAAGTAAATCTTTTAAATATTAAGGAATATCTTCTGTTATCTTTATCTTCTTAAGGAGATCTTCCAGAATCTACATAATTCTCCATCAGCTTGTAGAATTCTTTAATAATAATTTTAGTCCTTTTGTTTCATTCTTTTATTTATTTTGTCTCATCAAATCTAGAATCCTAACAGTTCTCGTATCAATAATTTTATCTCAAAAGGGGGGTCTTCCATGCGATGTTCATACAACCAAACAACTAGAGTGATAATACTCATAAGCAAGTTGCTTCTAAGGCAACTAATGATGTAATCCGTCTCATCGAACATCTTCAAGAATGAAACGTTTAAGTAACAGGTTTTCACGATAGAAATGATGTCAACCCACATAGTAGATGAGAAATTATCGTTTGCAATACACATAGTAGGGTAAGGACAAAACACCGCGCATTTCTGCTTTCAACCCTAGTCTCTTTATAGTCGTGTTGCATCCATGTCATTTGAGTATCCACATCTAAACATCCAAGCCTCACCTATCCTCGAATGAATTTTTCAAAGGTCTTAAGCCATGTAGCAACTTGAAGCATAATTTCACAACGCATCAAACAAGAACTGTCATGAAATCAAGGAAGAAGTTGGTAAAGGCCCAATATTTTTGAAAATTTGACTCAACTCTGGGATCGCTTAGAAACAAAATCTTGAATCACTGAACACGGAGTTTGCGAACAAGCAAGGAATGCTTGTTTTTGTAGCCAAACGGTTGGCTTAATTGTATGATGAAATAAAACGCAGGCGTGATCGGTATATAGGCCGACGAAATTTCTAATAGCGAAAGAACGAACGTCTCTACATGTAGTGCATACGTAGTTTACCTGCTGCTCGCCTCGAGCTCTGACTCGGAATCTATCGACGAGTCCTCCTCAAGGTGTTATGCAGGGTAAAGGTACGAAAAGTATTTAGGTGTACGTCGCGACTCACTCGCGAAATCATTAGCGCGCAAAGACGATCTATGGGACATACTGTGACGGTAACGGTGTCCGTAATAACAATGTTCTCAAGGACAATGTGACAACAGTAACTGACATGAAATCAAAACTCAGAACATAAATGGATCAATCCAAATAAGCATGATGTACTAAAATCAAATATTGGACATCTAAAAGCATGCATTGTACGGTGCACATGATTCCTAGTATGCTTTTCAGTGACTAAAGTGGAAAGTCTGTTTTTAAACTTGTTTAAAATAATGACTATACCCAGTGTTGCATGATACTCCCTAAATTAGACATAGTTGATCAGGTTATGTCTAATTGAGGTCTAATGATGCAACCACTTGGAGTAGTCGACTCGTTTCATGTTTGGTGTTTTTAGAAAAGAAAATCATTTTGGTTATAGTTCGGATTTTTATTTTGAAAAAAAAAACGATGTTCTCTATAACCTTAGGCTCTGATACCAATCTGTCACACCCCACCAAGGCGAAATCGCGAGGTGTAACATATTAATAAACATCACACAAGGTGATAGATAAACACCATACATGAATTTAGAATAAAGAAAGTTATCCGAATTACACCATTACAAAGTACAAGTATAAAAGTACAAAAGTTAACATGGTTGTTTTTCTTCCGAACATGGATCACCCAAAAGACAATAACTTGGAAGAAAATAGACATCTTGAAGGAGTTCAAATGCAATCACACTAAGTTTCCACCATAGGAATGTCACCTGAAAATCATGATTAAAATGGTCAACTATCAAAATAGTTGGTGAGCTCTCAGGATTATGTACACAAAATATAGTTTTATAAAAGAGTAGATGTCCGATAATAGTTTGCCAACTCGATTGCAAGTTATCAAAAACAGTTGTCCAAACCGATATAAGTTTCCAAACAATTCGAGAGTCCCAAACAAATCAAGTTTTCAAAAAAGTTCCCGTTACATAAAGTAACGTAATACAAAATTAATTCAACATATATGTATGCTATAGTGTTCATGTGAGGCACTACTTAAACGTATTCAGCCTAACCGTTTCAAACATCCAATCAAGTTCTAGTTGTATAGTATGGCACAAACACTTAGTACTATGCACCCTTATGCGGGATGATTGAGATGAGATTCTGCATTTTTGAACCATGAAACACTCGGTTTCCATTTCGGAACCATGTACGAAGAAAGGCATGAGAGAAAATAGTGATTGCGAGGCCCCAATTCGATTGATTGGTCTGAGGTTATCGACAAAAAAGATTTGTCAAAGCCACTTTGTTTCTTTTTG
>BQNB010119849.1:12500-20743 GCA_026074375.1 Tanacetum coccineum
AAAAACAATTCCTAAAAAATTATTATTATTGTTATTATTATTATGATGTGTAAAATGTAAAATGCCTCTGTTGGCATTAAAACAATATTTTATATTCCCGTACAAGTACTTATAATTATCATTATTATTAATATTATTATCTATGAGTACATTGTATTATTTGTATTGTATTGTTTGTTTATTATTATCGCATGTAGAAAAAGAAAAGTGAAAAACCACACAAGTTCATGTACAGAGCTTTGTGCAGTCTTGCTGAATTCATAGCAAAAGAAAAATAAGGGAAGTATCATCATATTACACTTTTCCAATTTATCTTTTCTCTATAATATTTCTCGCATTATGGACAATGCTCATATTAAGTATGGGGGAGATAAATAGGAAAACTAAAATTTTCTAAAATATATAAACAAATCTATGTTTTCTAAATAAAAAAAATTGATATATACTAAAATTAGTAAAAATATATAAAAACATAAGTTTTGGAAGAAAAAACATTTTATTGATCACTTATAAGCAAATCTGACTCTGGATTGATAACTATACTAGCATATTTATACCCATTACTCAAAAATGTAAGGTTCTCCTTTAGATCTTATGGAAATAATTTTTACCTTTAACTTTCTCAAGTTAAGGAATTGAGCAATTGCACGTATCTCGTTCATGGATTTGCTCGAGCATGTGTGATTTTGTCGCCTTTTCTGAAGCATTGATATCGGTTTAAAAATTTTATGAGTGTGTTGGTAATTCTTTAATTCTAGAACTTGTACTTGAAATCTTTACGAACCCGCAGTGAGAACACGTTTGCGTGTTATATACATTTTTTGATAAAGAGGTAAAAACACCCAAATTAAACCCATTGTTAGCACTTACCTTTAGTGCTAGACACCAAAAATCTAAAAAAGAAAAATATATATACAACATTAAACGTTAGCCTTACCTTTGTCAAAAATTTTATGATTAAGTTATTTGATGCATTATCCGTATGTATAGTGGTACGTTAAAGTTGGTAATGCTATTATAATGAAGTGCGAAGGTTGCAAACTTCAAGTGTCGTTTGAAGTAGTATGCTTATCATAAGTATGAGGGAAAACAAGTATCCCCGAATGAATGAAAGAAAAAGTATAAAAAGAAATAAGGAAAAAATAAGCCAAAAAGTGAAAAAGGAAGAAAGTTAGTATATGTGCGAATATTGCTGATAATGATTTGATTGTAAACCTTTTTGACATTTAAACCTCAAAAATTCCAAAAATAAACCAAAGAAATTCCCATGCCATATCCAATTCATATTTACCAAATAAAACCATCTCTTTTGATAATTACGTCTGGTGCTTACGCCCTATAGGAATTATTTAGTTTCTTGTACAAGCCTATGGTAATTTGAATGAATCATGACTGAGCGTTTGAGTGACTTACTTACATTATTTGATCCACAAAAAAATGAGCGAGTGTGAATTAAAAATTCCTAAAAATTCATGAGTTGCTTTGTCGCGTTATCTTAGCTTGTGATTATTAATTTGTTTCATTCGTCCATAAATAAAAACGAAGTACTTTCGCTTTGATTGCTTGAGGGCAAGAAATAGCTAAGTATGAGGGGATTTGATAACACTTCAAATATACATATAATATCCCTCGTAAATATGTAAATTATCTATATAAATATATTAAATATTTCATGTTTAGAAACTTATTTGAGTAAAAGTTGTTTCAGGACCGAAGAATGCAAAAAGGACTAAAAACGCTAAAGATGTTCGTTAAATACACTAATGAGTGTTAAAGGAAGGATCTAGAAGAAGAAAAACAAAGTATTAAATGAGCTGGAGCCGAGTGCGGCGCACTTCTAAGGAAGTGCAGCGTACTACAGATCGGGGAGAGAGAAAATTGAATGCCAAGTAAAGTACGGCACACTTTCTAGGAAGTGCAGCGTACTTCAGTCTGCAGTTACTCAAAATCATTAAAATCTTGTATTCTTGAGGAGGCTATTTACTTGTTC
Organism: Tanacetum coccineum; assembly: GCA_026074375.1. Classification (NCBI taxonomy): domain Eukaryota; kingdom Viridiplantae; phylum Streptophyta; class Magnoliopsida; order Asterales; family Asteraceae; genus Tanacetum; species Tanacetum coccineum. The sequence goes on from BQNB010119849.1 coordinate 14,491, forward strand.
TTAACCCACGGCATAGGGTGCTTGAAAGCCTAAAAATTAAAGCCTATCTCAAGGTTTTTACACACACAATAACTTACAATCATAGTGAAAAGTAGAATCAAGTTAGGGAGAAGTATTAGGGAAATTGTTGAACTTGTTCTTGGTTAATCAAATTCCTAGGTTGTAATTTATTTATAAAAGTTATATTTCGAACTAAGAGTTGTTGTGACAGAGTTACTTAGTGGGTTGGAGTAAAATTTATGGGTTTAATATAGTTTTGGTGGAAAAACACGTGTGAAACCATCACTATTTGATCTTTGTAATTGGTACAACCTCGTTTCTCTTTTGAATATGATCTTTACCAAATTCATAATGTTTGTTATGTGTTTTTTTCATGATTATGGAGTAGTTCTTTTATGTTTATTGGGATATATGAGAGTCGGATTATGAACATGATGAGTTATAATGTTTTTGGCAAATAATGAAGTTAAACTTGATATTTGATTAATCGGATCTTTGTTAACACTTGATTTATCATATATAATGGATATAGGTCGAAAGATTTCATTGTTAGCCTTAAAATAATTAAAGTCAAAAAAGAATGTAGTCGGTCATCTTAGTCAATATTAATTTGTAATAGGCTAGTCGGGTAATACGGGCTTGAATTTTAAGCTAATATTGTCCATGTTTCGGGCCAAAGCCCAACAACTAGCCAAGCCCGGCCCATGTAAAAGCCCATACGCTACTTTAAGGGTATGGCAAGTATAAATACCCCTCTCCTCATGTGAAGAGGGTGTTGGTTTCATTATTTCTCACATACTGTTTTCTTCCACCACTCTTCTCTTTCTCTCTATATTTCTCTCTACTTTCTTCTAATTTCTCTCTCTAGATTTCTTACACTTATATTTATTGTGAAATGGATTAAATAGATGGGATAACATGTGGTATTAATCGCCTCGGGTAGATTTGATTTGTGTTTTTGTGTTTTAAAAGTTTTTTGTGTCGTGTATTCAAGGGTGTATGGATCGGTTTATTCATCATGAAAAAACATCAAAAATCATCTTGTTAAGCTTTAACTTTCATAAAGTTTAAAACTTTATTGTTTATTAATGTGTTAAAAACAATTCTAAATTAAAAAGTTTGAAACTTCACGCGTTTTAAGTGATTTTTTGATGTCGTTTGGTTGAAGACAAAATTTGAAGAAAAGTTGAAGACTAAATTTGAAGAAAATTGAAGACATTTGTTAGGATTTATGTTTTCCTAACTTAGTACCGACAGTACAAATAGTTAGTACTGATAGTTATAGTTAGTACCGACAGTACAAAATGTTAAGTACTGATCAGTTAGTTAGTACCGATAGTAGAAAATAGTTAGTACCGTTTAAGAGATATGTATAAGATATTTTAGGAAAAGATATGTACGCGTTTTGTAAGCATGTTAGGGTTTATCCTTGTTCTATAAAAGGATTCCTATTGGCATAGTTAGACAGACGTTCTCAAGATATCTCATAGAAAAATCATATCTCAATAGTTAGTAATCTGTAATCATTCAAAGCAGATTAATAGAAGTTATTATTTAGTTCTTCATTGTTTTTCTTAGTACTTGTGTTAAGATTCCGCATTAACACATAGTATTCATAATCAGTGTTTCTACATAGTCAACTGTATTTATACATCTTGGCTATCATCCTTAATAGGCTGCATAGATCTATTCCTAAGGGACTCACACCGTTTTGGAGGAGCGGTATTTGGATTTTTGCTATATCCGTACATACGCAATCACAAAGACAAAACAAGCAATATACAAGCATTTTAAGCATAATTTTGTCTTTTATGGGTCATTTTTTATATAAAAAGGATATGTGTTTTTCACACATATTAAACTACAAAGCAAAAATAGAGGTTATCGAGTGAGAGACGAACGAGAGAATGAGGTTATACCATTCTCAAAGGATTGCCGAGGACATGAATGTGCTACAAATCGACACATGCGGGATGGATCCGGTCGACGCGGCTATCATCAACGCCCAAAAGGCACGAGTCCGAGCGTTATATCCACCACCAAACTAGTCGACGCGTATCGTTAACTTTATTTTTTTTAATTTTAATGTCTTTTTCGTATTTTTTTAATTTCTATGTAATGGTTTTTATTTATTTAATGTAATGTTTTTATTTCAATGAATTTAATTTTAGTTATATTGTGTATGTTTTATTTTTATGTAAATGAAAAAGAAAAATTTTCCAACGGCACCAGATTTCTGGTGCCAACGGATACCTGCCAAAATGTGGTGCCAAAGGATTTCTGGTGCCGTTGTGATTTTTGTTGACATGGAACCACTTTTTGGTAATTTTTACCAACGGCATGAGGCCAATGGCACCACTGTACCCAGCTCTCTAACCACCTAACCGAACCTCACAACTGACCCAACCCAACCGACCCACCCAACTGACCCTGCCAACCGACCCTCCCAACTGATCCTGCTATACCACCCAACCGACCCTCCACCAACTGAACCTTCACCAACCAAATGACTTCCACCGAACCTGAACATAACCGAACCTAAATAATTTCAAAATTTGTCCTTCCAAGTGCAAATAGTTTCAATACTAGTCCTTGCTAATTAAACCTTTAACGTCAAAGAATTTGCACCGTTAGTCCTTTTCACTCAAAACACTCAAACAATTGTTAAAGCTTATAACTTTCACTTAAAAATGTCTAATATCTTACAAAGTTCGTAATTGTATCACAATTTCAACACACCACATCAACAAAAACACAATCTTATCTACTTAAGATCCGTAATCCGTTCATATCAACATCAAAATGTCAAATACCAATAACACCATGCAAACTCAAACATCAAATGCTCTTCACAATGCCATCATGGAAGCTGGTGGTAAAGATCATCCTCTAATGTTAGCACCTGGTAATTACGTTCAATGGAAATCCCAAATCAAGAGATACATTGACACCAAACCTAATCATGAACTTATCCACTACTGACTTGCGAATCCACCTTACAAATACAAATGGGCTGAAAGAACAATTCCAGTTGCAGAAGGTAGTTCAGAAACTACTACAAAGAGGTACATGGAGAACTACAAGAATGTTTCATATGATATAAGGAATCAACTGAATGCTGAAGCTGAAGAGATAGATAATGATATCTACTCCATAATTGATGCTTGTCCAAATGTTATAGAGATGTCGAAAGCCATTGAAAGGTTGAAATAGGGTGAGTCAATCAATGCCCAAGATCTTGAAACCAGTCTGTATTAGGAATTTGGGAAATTCACATCACGCGATGGTGAATCACTTGACTCGTATTACTCAAGGTTCTACAAGATGATGAATGAGCTTGTCAGAAACTCATGTGAAGTCGCAAATCATCAAGTGAATGTTTAGTTTTTACTTTAGTTACAACCATAATGGCAAAGGTTTGTGACACTTGTTAAACAAAGTCAAGAATTGAAGACTGTCATATATCACAAACTCTATGACATCCTAAAGCAACACCAGAACGAATTCAATGAGATAAGAGCTGAAAGACTAGCACATACTACTAATCCACTTGCACTTGTTGCTCAAAAACAAGCTCATCCCACTTACTACACTCAAAATTCCTTAACCAGATCATAACAAGCTGCTAACAGAAACAGAGGTAAAGCAATTGTCAACTCTCTTCCACCCACTTATGATCAAGAACCTGATATGGTTGCTGAAGATGATACATTGTAAAAGGAGAAGGAGATTGATAAACTCATGGCCTTAATCTCTCTTTTATTCAATAAAATCTACAAACCTACCAACAACAACCTCATATTTTCATGAAACACTAGTATAGCAAATCAGGATAACACTCCAAGAACCAACATAGTAACTGGGTATGATAATCAGAGGGTAGTTAATGTTGCTGGGGCTAGGGAGAATATAGGTACACATGTGGTGCAGCAGTCTAGGATTCAATGTTATAAGTGCAAGGAATATGGGCATGTAGCAAGGGAATGTCAGAAACCAAAACGGGCAAAGGATTCATCTTATCACAAAGAAAAGATGCTATTGTGTAAGCAAGATGAAGCTGGAATTCAATTGAGTGTTGACCAAGTTGATTAGATGGATGACACTGATGATGAACCTAAAGATAAGGAATTAGAAGCACATTATCTGTACATGGCACAAATTCAATAGGTTATTCCAGATGCTGCTGATAATTCTGGACCCATCTTTGATGTTGAACCACTACAAAAGGTACAACCTGATGTGATCAATATAATGTGTCGACCAATGACAGACAACATCATGAGCAACCTGAATCTGTTAATGACACATATCTGGATGAACACGATGATACCAACATCACTAATGATTCATTGGATATTAGTATTAATGGATAAGAAGCTGACCAGGATGATGATGATCTTGCTAAAGAACGTGATTTGCATGCTTCTTTAATTGAGAAACAAAAATGTAAAATTGATGATAGCAAAAACCGTAATAAACTTTTTGAATCATCAAACAAAACTTTAGTTGATAAATTGAAAAGTGAAATTAAGGAATTCAAAAACAAAAATAAATGTTTAGAACAATCACTCAAAAATTACAAAAAAGCAAACACTGATTTAGCAGAGATTAATAAATTGACGTCAAAAGACATTGACAAGTTTCAGACTGAACATGAAAGATATAATGATGTGAATTATGCGTTAGAGGTTGAAATTAAATGTGCAAAAGCTAAAGGTTTACTAGTGTCACACAAAATTTCTTTTGAAAAGTCATTTAATGAATATACTCGAAAGATAATTGATTTAAATCAAATGATTTCAAAAATGAAAAAGAGCTTATTTCACATAAAGAGACCATCTCCATAATGTCACAACAAAAAGAGGCTCAAAAGAAGTTTTACAAAACTCGTAAAGACAAAGAAATTGAAAAAGTCATTGCTTTGGAAAATAAAATCAAAGTTTTGGATGATATTGTATATAAAATAGGTCAATCCGTTCAAACAATGAATATGCTTAATTGTAATTGTAAAACGAGTTTTGTTAAACCTGAGTTCCTCAAGAAAGCTCAAAGAGCGAATCCTTGTCTATATGATATAGGCTGCTATAATAATAATCTTGCTTTAATGTTAGCTCTCGAATCTGACGAAATGATTCGTCTTGCCCAAGAGAGTCGATCAAAATTAAGTGATTTAATCAAAACCTTTTGATTATAAAAACTTAAATAGTCTTTATGATTTGTTCATTCCACAACGTGAAAAGTCAGCTAAATAGAAAAACAGATGGATACTCAAAAGAATGTATACTCAAAAGAGGATTTTAATAAAGATCACAAATGAGTCATACACCTGTAAAGAATGTATACTCAAAAGAGGATTTTAATAAACAAACAACTTTGTTAGAAAAACAGATGGATTAATCCACTCCGTAGGCTCAAAGGTGTTAAAGTTCTCAAATGCTTTAAAATATTAAACAAGATGTTAAGTCAATTTTTGATGGTGTGGAATGCTACAAAGAAGTTATGAATAAAAAGATTTGGCATGGTCATATTGATCCAGTCATCAGAAGTACCATTGAATAAAACTTTGGTCCATCAGCTGATGATCTTATGACTCGTATTGAAAAATTTAATCAACTTCTAAAAGAGGAAATGGTTATAGATTTGAAATACTTTAACTCTTTTGAAAATGAAATAGAGTCTCTTTAATCTCAACTAAAAACTTAAAGAACACAGTTTTCAAATGAAATCGATCGACTTTCCAGGGAATATTACTATGTTGATCACATGAATGATATACTTGGTGTGTATATGACTCTTGATGAACATTCAAATTTAGCATGTAATTACTTAGAGGCATTAGAAAAATGTGCATGTCTTGAAAATGAGCTTTCAAAAAGAACTAAAAATGTCAAAAACAATTCCTTTAATGAATTGTCAAAAAGGTTTTTTAAACTTAAAACACATTCAATTAATCTTGAACTTGCTTTACAGCAAAGTCAGGAACTGATTAAAAATGACAAAGTTTGGAAACAAAAAGAATCATCATCATTTCGAGAAATTAATGACAAATTTTTTGAAATTCAAGATCTAAAAGCTCGGTTACAAGACAAGAACTGTAACACCCCCATTTTCGGGATAACGCAGCGGAACATATATGGGTGTTACTTCATAGCACAATCACATACATTTCATAAAGAACGATGTGGTTCCTTTCTAACTGAATGGATCTTTGCAGCCTATAAAGGATGACAGCCAAGATGTATAAATACAAACG
>BQNB010119850.1:0-20743 GCA_026074375.1 Tanacetum coccineum
GATTCTAGATGAATCAAACTTGTGTCAACTGGAAAGAAACGATGGTGCGATTCAATGTGAATCAAACTTGTTCTAGTAAATAAATTGACAGTTTAATCAGAAAGATAGTAACTATCTGATTCACTCTTTCCATGTTGTTTGCTTTGAGATGCTCCGGTAACGAGAACGACTAGTGCGGCTGCAAAACCCTGTCAAGAAGATTCATTTGAATTCTATTTGATCACAGGCAGTATTTATACTGATTAACGGGGAACCGTGGTTATTGCAACCTTATTCGACGAAGTAACAAAGACCCTCTCGTCCATATATGTTGATTATCACTAACGTAAACTTGCAGGTTATATGGTGGTGGCGGTATCCTATTCCAGCTAAAGTCGGATTCATTACCACATGCTCATACTCAAACTACAAAGACATACTATAAGGATTAAGATTCAAGAATCAAGAAAGCTCAAGAATTAAAGACAAAGACTTTCGCAAACTTTGATATTAAAGATCTTCCTTTAAGATATCATGTCTATCAAAGGAGATTGTTAGCAAGCTTTTAAGATGATGCAAAGTATGAGCATATTGGTCAAGACACAAGATCGTAAGGCGGCAAAGACGATCAAGACTAAAGGATAAAGATTTAAAGACCTCGGACAGAAAGACGAAGTCGAAAGACAATGACAAAGGCTCAAGATCAAAGATCGTAAAGCATGAAGGAACAAGCCTAGAATGTAGACAAAGACCAAGATCACAAGAGATTAACAACAAAAGCAATCTCACTGATCTCACGAATGAGTGTCGCAATGAACTCACTTCGGGGGTGATTGTTAGCCTCAAATATTGAGTCAAACAAGGAAGTTCATTCATTAAGAATATTAAGTCTCGGTCATTCAATTATGTAACATTGTAATAGGCTAGAACGGGTAAGCGGGCTCGTTTATGTAAGCTAATCGGTCACGTGTATCGGCCTTAAGCCTAAGTCATCCTGAGCCTGGCCTGTAGAAATACCATAGGCATGAAAGCCTCATGGTTAAACTATAAATACCCCTCTCCAAGGATGGAGAGGGTGTTGGTCTCATTTGTAACATTTTTCTCTTGCAAGTTAATTCAACTATTCTCTTCCTTTCTCTCTATTGTTTCTCTCTCTAAAATTCTTCCATCTTTCCTATCTTATTTTCTTGTTTAAATCATGAAGTGTAAGTGATAAAGGGTTACCGACATACGAGCTCAAGACTAAAGTCAAAGCATAGTATGCTAGGATTAAGCTTTTGAAAATTGGAGTAACCTCCCTTAGGGAGAGATTGTTAGCAATACGAAAAGTCTCGGTCACTTCTAATAATAGTTAGTCAAAGCCCGTAGTTAGTCAAATGTAATGTTTGAAATCTAATTAGGCCAAAAGGCCCATGGAAAGCCCATAAGCTCTCCATGGCCGGCCACTAGGGTAGTATAAGTACCCTTTCCATGCCTTGGAGAGGGTGTTGGTTATTCCTTTGTTTCATACATTTATGCACTTTCATTTCATGTTTACTTTCTCTCTCTAAAGTGTTCATCCAACCACACTCTCTCTCTAAATCCACCTCTCTTTCTCTAACCTTGTACGCTATCCTATATATGTGCTAAACTCTTTCAATTAATCGATGCACATCTAAAGGGGGAGCAAATGGTTACGTGTTGGCAGAAATGTGGAAGTATCAAAGACCGACCATTTAAATTACTGTATTGGAGATATAAGATGGTTAAGTTTAGGTATCTATTCCCATGATCCAGCCAGAACCAGAGGGATCTACCCAGGGATATTCCACAAGATAGTGTAGTAGTACTTAGGTATGAAAAATGAGTAAAAGTGAGAATAAGGGAAAAGTGCCGACTGAGATGGAGCTAGTACTGGAACAAACCCAACAAGGTACTAGTTATGAAGTCTCGGTAAGCGTTGAAGGGGTTGAAGAATTAAAAAGAAAAGTTAAGATAAAGGGTAAAAAGAAAGAAACCCTCCTTACACTTAGGCAAAAATCAGGTCGATACATCTGTTGTCAAGAATCACAAAGACGATTGCTGACATTGAAGACTGACATCATGGACCCAGTGATGCAATGCACAACCCTCCCTAGCCACTCAGACTCTCTTAAAAGATTTATGTTTCATTTATCACGGAGATTACACGCATTTCTATCAACTTTCTCACTCCGAGTTAGTTGTTATTGAAAAGGTGGCAGTCTGCTCCAACCTCCTCTAATCACTAACACCAAAGTGCACTATTAAGTCTAGAGCCAAAAGATATCATTTATAAATCTCATTAGGACTCTCGTCAAAATTATGCTTGCTATCTCACATAATGTGAATAACGAGAAATATATAAAGAGTCTTACGCATTATCCTTATGATTTTGCCAGAACATCAGAGTGATACTCAAGTAATCACAGTGAAGATGGAAATCCTGCTTGAGCCAACATCAAACAAGCTCATGATAGGTGACTTGTGCGATTCTATATGAATCAAACTTGTGACAACTGGAAAGAAACGATGGTGCAATTCTAAAATGAATCAAACTTGTTCCAGTAAATAAATTGACAATTTATGATGAACTTTTGAAATGATTAACACTCTCGATGTGTCACAAAACCACTTTAGCAAGTGACACTGGTATGTGCTTAAATACACATATCTTTATCTCAATAAAACGATCTTAAATAATCAAAAACGGACATAAAATGCCAAATATATGCTTGTTTTGCGTTGCGTACTGTGCAGGTATCGGATATCAACAAAAAGACAAAAACAAGGCAAAAATCAGACAAAATCGAGCACGAGATTGTAAAGAAAAGCCGAAGCCGAGTACATTTTGCAAACCGGCCCAATCTAAAATAAAACAGATCGGCCCCAAGAAAGAGCCCAAATGCAGCGACTTACGACTGTTAGTTCTCCACACCAGAAAATATACATCGTTATTCCTAAGCTGTGACATCGTCGTCCCCTACGCACTACTGCCGTTACCCGCTTCATCTTCATTTGAAAATATAAAAATGGCGCATTGAATGGGCAAGGTCAAAGCAATTAATATGCAGCGACAAGAAATAATGGACAGAATCAAGGCATTCAATGCACATTTTAATGATTGATTGGAGCTTTCCATAAGTAATTTTGGAAGGATTGAAAAAGATTGGCGGTTTTACCTCACAACATCCTCCTCTAAATAGGGGATGGAATTCACATAGTAGAATCATCTAGGAGTAGTGTAGCTCTGTTTTAAATTATTTACAGTTTTTTTTCCTACTTTTCCTGTTATCATCTCACTTTTCTTTGTTTTTAAGCTTTTGTTTAAAAAGTTTTCTTTTCATGTATGTAATCTCAAGTTTTTCAATAAAAGGTTTGGTGTTATTTGGTCCGCGTTGGTTTATTTTAGTATGGATTCCGTATCTCCGATCGAAGTTGTTTCGAGATTGATTTTCGTTGGCTGTTTATTACAAGTTAGTAATGTGAACGAGAGCAGCAAGTAGATCAAAATGGAGTTAGAGCGTCATTTGGTGGATCTTTGTCTTATTCATGGTTTTGATTTAATTAGAAAGCAATGAGTATATCTTTACAATTCTATTCATTCGCAGATTTCATCAGGTTCGATTTTTATTCGGTTTAATGTAGTTTGGTTCGGTTAATTAATGTTTCATCCCATATGTTTCCATCTTTTACTTTTTTGTTGTTTATAGTAGAATGTGTTATCGTTTTTCCTAGTTTACGAGTTGGATTTTCGGTTTGCTTAAATGGTGTTCGGATTAGATTTAGTTGGGTTGTTTAAAACTCAACAGCTTATTTTCTAAGATGTGGCTTAATTCATAGTTTGTTATATGCTAGTAATAAAACTTGATTTGGCAATTAATTTTGATCAAAATTTCGTTTTAGCAGTAGTATGGTTTCAAATTTGGGTCTAGCCCCTTTGTCCTTATAAAATCAGTAGTCATTATATGAGTTTTAAAAACAGTTTCGTCATGTTTATTTTTAGCCTTTTTATTTTTAGCATGATAATTGGAATTGTCATGTTTATTTTTGCCATTTTTATTAGGGTTAAAATTTGAATTTATTGCTTATTTGGTCGCGTTATTAAATCCCGTTAACGTTATCTAGTTTTAATTCGATATTGCTTTATTTATTAGATTTCCTTTATATGCTTTTAAATTTTTTTTGGTAGAATTAGAAAAAAACAAATCAAAATCTTGAACTATTCAAAATCCCGATTACAAACGTCAACACGAAGTTCAATTCACGCCTCGTCGGAACACAAACGACCCGGGAAATGACTAGAAGGGGTTATTTTCGAAGTCGATACTTTCGGAATTATATTTTATTTGTGAGTTGGTTTATCGCTTGTTAAAAGTGATTTGCTGGTTCGCCTATATATTTTATATATATATATATATATATATATATATATATATATATATATATATATATATATATATATACTACTGACTACGATCAGACACGTCGATTGATTTTCAAATTAATTTTTCTATTCAATCGGTGAGACAGTAACTCACTGGTTCACTCTTATCGTGTTGTCTGCTTTGAGACGTTCCGATAATGAGAACATGCTGAGTATGATGAATCTAATACACATGTGTTAGAAAGATTCAATACTGCAAGCTGGAAATCCTGTCAAGGAGATTCTTCTTAAATTGAATCTACCTGATCACAGGTCGATCCTCACGGATTCGAAGGTTACTCCAACTAAACACGGGCGAATGACAAAGCCATATTCGTCCCCCGCTTTATTGCTAACTGTTTAAATGCAGGATACTTAAAGATGGAGGTGAAGGTACCTGATTCCAGTTGTCTCAAAGATTCATAACCACATGCTCATACCCGACCGACAAATATAAAGACATCATGAAAGCTCAAGTACATGTTTCAAGACTTCCGCTACTCTGATACCGTACGTCCTTCTTGAAGCGAAGAAGTGTTAAAGTTAAAGAACTTCAAGAAAGATGCATTATTAAAGCTTTTCAAGTTATCAAATCAAGAAAGGTATGAGAATGTCGGTCCAAAAGTCACAAGTTCACAAGATGGAGAAGTTTACAAGATGGCGAAAAGAGATTATGCTTGGTTGATGATCTCAAGGTGCTTAAGATCACATATTCACACACAAGTCAAGTTAAAGGAACAAGCTCAAGCTTAAAGTCAATGATCACTACACCATATTCATAAGAAAAAAGATAAAAGAAAAGAAGACTACGAGCTCAAGACTAAAGTCAAAGCATAGTATGCTAGGATTAAGCTTTTGTAAATTAGAGTGACCTCCCTTAAGGGGAGATTGTTAGGAATACGATAAGTCTCGGTCACTTCCAATAATAGTTAGTCAAAGCCCGTAGTTAGTCAAATGTAATGTTTGAAATCTAATTGGGCCAAAAGGCCCATGGAAAGCCCACAAGCTCTCCATGGCCGGCCACTAGGGTAGTATAAGTACCCTCTCCATGCCTTAGAGAGGGTGTTGGTTGTTCATTTCTTTCATTCATTTATGCATTTCCATTTCATGTTTACTTTCTCTCTCTAAAGTGTTCATCTAACCACTCTCTCTCTAAATCAACCTCTCTTTCCCTAACCTTGTATGTTATTAGATATCTTTCAGGGTATATTGTAATAGTTTCATTCCCAAAATTATCAATTGCTTTGGTCAGACGCAAGCATGATCTTCTAAAAACTACCCCTGGTTCAATACCATATTCTTTAGGATTTATTATGAACTTCACAAAATAAATCTCTCCTCTCAAAGCTATGATCAATTCCTTCTTAACCACTTTATTTCTACGTTTCACCTCATGCTCCAAACATAATTTTACTGCAAACTCATTCGAGATCTTATTTTCTTCTACTTCAAGATTTATTTCCCCATCATATGCTTCCAATCCATTAACGAAACAAGGTGCCACATTGATGCGTATTTTCTTTTAAATAATTATTTACCAAGTTTTAAATTTATAAAACTCGATTCACCTTACAAACACACTAACGGGCAGAGAACCCGATCGTGAGTAGTGTAGTTTTGGTAAATTCGAGGTCATCCCAAGAGCTAAAAGGAGGTTACAAATATGAGTTTAAGTTGGTTGTCACGTTTAAAAAAGCTGTTTGATGAAAAGAATAAATCTTTATTGAAATGAACTAGGTACGAAAGAAGAGAAGGAGATACGGTCCTAATTACTTATTAATTAATTTAATGATCCACTTATTCTACTTAATGTGAAAGCAAGGATTGAATGATCATCTAATCCTCAATTATCTCGTAAATCCCAGCCCCTATAGCCTTTATAGTAACAGGGATTTGTCCCACTGCGAGCATCATATTTAGCATTCTTATGGTCAAAGTAATATGCCTAATCACAATTAGCAAGAAGTAAATGAATCAGAATGATAATTAATAAGATAAGTTTAGCCAAAAACTATATTCATACAATCAATATTATCGTCAATTAATGATAGTAATGAAAACATGATAATCGAACCAAACTGTATGATGATGATGACCGGGACCGGATTCTTCCTTCTTGAAAGGCTGGAGAGTATTGAAAAACGACTTGAGGAGATGTCACAGTCGTCCCTTCAGAGGGGAGGGAGAAGGATGATTCTTAATGCTGAATTCGGCCCCTATTTATAGGCTTTTGAGTGTGTTACGACGTAACTAATTTGTGGATTACGCCATAACCTTGCTGATGTCGACATTCCAAAATATAGGCAAAAATGGACTTTATGGCGTAACTAATTTTTTGTTACGCCGTAACCAATTTTTGGTTACACCGTAGCCAGTTTTTGGTTACACCATAAACCCTTCAGCAAACTTGTAGTAAATGAAATTTTGACTTCTGATTGGTTACGGCGTAACCACAAAAGGTGTTACGCTGCAACTATTAAATAATTTCCATAAATTAGTGATCTTCATTCCATATATGTGGATCTTTATGGTTACGGCGTAACTAGATATTGTGTTATGCCGTAACTCTAACTTTGGCAAGGTTTCCTTCCATCTACATGGTTACAGCGTAACTAGATATAATGCTACGCCGTAACGTGGTCCTTGATCTTCGTACTTGCTTAATATATGTTACGGTGTAACCATTTTTGGGGTTACGCCGTAACATCCTTCAAAATTTACACTTTAAGTCATTTTTCCCTTGTTTCTTTTCACATTCTTGTATTTCACCTAAAAACTACAAAATGATAGAAAATATCTCATTTTTGAGTATTAGTGAAACATTTGCAAGTAATATAAGGGGTAATTTGACACTAAAAAGTATTAAATATTTGATGTTATCAAATATCCCCCCACTTGACTTCTGCTTACCCTCAAGTAGAACCTGTTAGAACATTTTATAAAACGATTTCTCGATGATAATTTTAAGAAATGAATCTATAAAACACTTATGCTAGAAAACATCAGAGGCGAACACCTCACGAAAAGGGGATAAAAAGTCACTCAACTCTCTACTAGTCTAAGTGTTTCATTTTCGGGGTGATCACTCAATTGCTTAGTCATAGCATGTATTCTATCATAAGCTTGGAAAGTATACAAATCTGCACCAATTAGAATTAGGGTCTAAATAATTCTTGAAGGCAACAAGGGTAATATGGTTTTAAAATGTGATAACGAGGTTAGGATAGACATGGGATACATATTTAATGGTTGTTAATATAAAAACACAAAATAGTCTAAAGTAATCTAAGGTTTTTCATAACTAGCTACTGTCCATCCATATATCCAAGAGTCTAAGTCCGAAAATCTGATCTTCAATAATGGGCTACTAGCTCCATTCTTCATAAGTATTAGGATGACTTGGTATAATAATGGGCTACTAGCTCCATTCTTCATAGTTATTGAAATTTCATGGTGCAATAATGGGCTACTAGCTCCATTTTTTTATTTTTTTTATTATTGCACCATTTTTATATTTTTTCACACATGAGTGGCTTTTTGTTGCACCCTCTTCATATTCATTTTCTTCATGATAAATATGCAAATGCTACAGGAGTTTATATCTTTAATTATTGCCCTTGCAACATCGAATATTATATGCACATCCCCCCACTTGAGATAAACAACGTCGAAAGTGGTGATACAGAGGGGTCTTTATATATCATAATTAATTGGTCTTCCACGAATGCATAAAATTTTTCAACCCCATTCCCCCGAACCATGGACTTAAGTAGCCAGAAATTTCAACACAAAGAAAATAAAGACTACAGGGTAGGCTAAGGTGAAATGGTGTAACGAAACATATAGAGTAGGGTGAAACATAGATTGGCTCAACATGGGTGATCTAGGGGTATCTTGCACTAATAATGAGTGCAACAAAAGAGTTTATCATGGGAGGTCGACTAGTTAGTGTAACAAGTCGATAAACACACACATATAAGCTATTCGGGTGATTTCCTACAGTGGTTGCCTTCGGAAACATCTATCCTGCTAATCAATTAGGTCTCGAAATGATGTACATGCCAAGTTCTAAAGTCTACAATACTACTGGCACACTTAATATTTTGGTGGATTTTTAAGTAATATAATGGAAATAGAAAATTAGGTTTAAATCTCACCAAATAATAATAAAGGGTAATGTGCATTCGGCAAAGATTAATTCTAGTTGTTTAAGAAAAATTTGTCAAAAATTTTAAAATTGGCATAATTTTCAAAGAAAATTAGAAAATCGAATGCAAAACATTCGTCAAGTATTAATTCTACTCACATCCCCCCACTTGATTTGTACAACATCCCTATTGTACCTTAAGGAAATGAAAAAAAAGGAAAGAGTATAATTAAGACAAAAAACTTCTCTGGAATTGCTCGGTAGGATAAAGAGACAACATGCTCTAAGCCATGCTCCAAGTCTACTTCCTCGAGCAATCATCCCATCATCATCAATATGGTATCAAACGAATCCGGATTTCACTTGCGTCCCTGTAGCCAAGTATCAACTTCGCATGCTTCAACCTGTATAGCTACAAGAAAGCTAATACCAAAGCATAAATCTGGTAAAAAGAAAGATACCAAAATGCACAAAATAATACAGGAAATACAATCCTAACTCACTTTCGTAGGAATCACGATTGCATTTATCATATGCAACAAGCCTTTTAAACCACTCAATGGCCTAAGTGGACGAGTGAAGTCTCGTGAGGGTTTCCAGAGAACATACCCACAAAGTTCATTTACCAATATACACGGTTTAGAAATGTTTCAAACTTGATTATTAAGTTTTTTAGAAAGAGGTTACGGCTTAACCATTATGGTTACGCCGTAAACATGTGATACTTTTTTATAAAATTTCATTAAGCAATATTACGACGTAACCTTGTAAGGGATTACGTCGTAATGGTCTTGTTTACGGCGTAACTAAGTTGGTTACGCCGTAATTGCTGCATCAACAACAATTTTACCATATGATTATGAATTGAGATGATCATGAATTTTGCTTTATTTCTGTTAAACCCTGCTAAACCAAGTTAGAAACATACAAACCAACTAATATGCAAAAATTGAAATAAAATAAGATAAAACATGAATTAAAAGATATGCATGGGGTGCCTCCCATGAAGCGCTTGTTTTTGTTTGAGTCTCTAGCTTGACTCTACCCTTATTTACTAGGTAACTGGGTATCCATCCCCTCACTTGGGATCAAGTATGGGTGGAAGTAGCAATAGACACCCTTAGGGTGTAAGTAAGCTACAGGATAGGTAAATGATGAATAGAAAGCATACCTTCCACGAGATATAATGTCCTTATCAACCTTACATGGTTTAGATGTTTTAAACACTCCATATAAGGGACTCATTAGTTGAGTATGAATGAAAGGCTTGGTATTAATGATAACTGAATGCACATGAATTTCTGTCAAATTTGATTGAGGTCTCATAGCTAGAAGTCTTTCAAGCTCTTCTAGATCCTTAGTAGGATTAAAATCAGCCTCCTCGTCAATCATGGCTACATTCAAGATCTCGTCACCGAATTCTTTCAAAAGTTCGTCCAAAATTGATTTAGTAGCCGGTGCTACATAATCATCATTAGGTGGTGTGGTGTGAATGAGTTCAAGGATCACAGGTTGTACTATTTCGTCTATTTCATCAAGGATGTTAAAAAAATTCCTAATTCGTTCTACATCCTCGGTCATAATATCCCACATATAAAAAATTTCCCCATCATCACCATCTTCCTCCTGATCTTCCTTCGAATCATCATCATGTTCCCAAATACTATCCTGAACTATATCATGCCCATTTGCTTCATGTTTTTAGCTCCTGTTCTAAATAAGTCATCCAAGATTTTATCAAATTCGGAATCCTTCTTACTAGTGTTAGGTGTGAGTGGCGGTTAAGCGAAAAACTGGGGTGCGAAACCATAGGAGTGAAATACTAAGTGGATTCATTCCTAGGCCTTATTTAGCAACGTATAGATTATATTCTGCTATAGTCATATTTCCAATGTCCACATCGTTGCTCTCATTAGTAGATACAAAATAATTCTTAGGATAGGGTTGAACGGGTAGGAAACAAGGGTGCAGAGGAGTTAAGTTATGAGCGTATGGATAGCTAAACGTCTTACTCTTGTTCCGGTGAAAAGAGTCAACATCCGCCTCATTATACTTTGATGGACTTCTTCTGGATCGAACATCATCCCAAAATCTCCTTTCTTTCGTAGCTTTATACTCAAGGTACTCGCTTATCGTCATGTTCTCAGTGTCAGGCTCCGTTTCCATGTTTCCTGAAAATCAAATAAGAGATAATAGTATATTGTGCTATTACAAGGAAACAAATACTAAAATAAAATATATACAAAACTCGAATTTAAAACCTAATTAGCTCCCCGGCAGCGGCGCCAAAAATTTGATGCGTATTTTATTTAAAAATATACTTTTACCAAGTTTTAAATTTATAAAACTCGATCTACCTAACCACGCACTAACTGGCAGAGAACCCGATCGTGGGTAGTATAGAATGGTAAATCCGAGGTCGTCCCAAGAGCTAAAAGGTAGTTACAAATCTGAGTTTAAGTTGGTTGTCACGTTAAAAAGTGTTTTTTGAAAAGAATAAATCTTAATTTAAAATGAACTAGGTAGAAAGAAAGAAGGAGACACGGTCTAATTATTATTAATTAATTTTAATGATCCACTTTTTCTTACTTAATGTGAAAAGCAAGGAATTGAATGATCATATAATCTCAATTATCTCGCAAATCCCAGGCCCCTATTGCTTTATAGTAATAGGGATTTGTCCCACTGGTCATGGTGGACGAGCATCATATTTGTCATTCTTATGGTCAAATTAATATGCCCAATCACAATTAGCAAGAAGTAAATGAATCAGAATGATAATTAATAAGATAAGTTTAGCCAAAAACTATATTCATACAATCAATATTATCATCAATTAATGATAGTAATGAAAACATGATAATCAAACCAAACTGTATGATGATGATGATCGGGACCGGATTCTTCTTTCTTGAAGGGCTAAAAAACGACTTGAGGAGATGTCCCAGTCGTCCCCTCAGAGGGAGGGAGAAGGATGATTTTTGAGGCTAAATTCGGCCCCTATTTATAGGCTTCTAAGTGTGTTACGGCGTAACTGATTTGTGGGTTACGCCGTAACCTTGCTGATGTCGACATTCCAAAAAATAGGCAAAAATGGACTTTATGGCGTAACCAATTTTTGGTTACGCCGTAACCATTGGTTACACTGTAACCAATTTTTGGTTACACCGTAAACCCTTCAGCAAACTTGTAGTAAATGCAATTTTTACTTCTGATTTGTTACGGCGTAACTACAAAAAGTGTTACGCCGTAACCGTCAAATAATTTCCATAAATTCGTGATCTTCATTCCATATATGTGGATCTTTATGGTTACGGCGTAACTAGATATTGTGTTACGCCGTAACGTGGTCCTTGATCTTCGTACTTGCTTAATATATGTTACGGTGTAACCATTTTTAGGGTTACGCCGTAACATACTTCAGAATTTACACTTTAAGTCATTTTTCCCTTGTTTCTTGTCACATTCCTGCATTTCACCTGAAAATTACAAAATGATAGAAAATATCTTGCTTTTGAGTGTTAGTGAAACATTTGCAGGTTATATAGGGGGTATTTTGCCACAAAAAAGTATTAAATATTTGATGTTATCAAATACCCCCCACTTGAATTTTGCTTGCCTTCAAGTAGAACCTGTTAGAACATTTCATAAAATGATTTCTCGAGAATAACTTCAAGAAATGAATTTATAAAACTCTTATGCTAGAAAACATCAAAGCTGAACACCTCACAAAAAGGGGATAAAAAGTCACTCAGCTCTCCACTATTCTAAGTGTTTCATTTTTGGGGTGATCGCTCAATTGCACAGTCATAGCATGTATTCTATCATAAGCTTGGAAAGTACACAAATCTACAAAAGTTAGAATCAAGGTCTAAATAATTCTTTAAGGCAACAAGGGTAATATGGTTTTAAAAGGTGATAAAGGGTTTAGGATAGACATGAGATACACATTTAATGGTTGTTAATATAAAAACACAAAACAAATAGTCTAAAGTAATCTAAGGTTGTATATTTGCTTAATTGTATATGTAAATTACCAGGGATTTTGCCAAATAAAAGCCATAAAAATGCCAAAAGAATATAAAAAAGTGTGCTTTTAATGTCTAATTAATGCAGGAAAGGATTACAAGGACACTAAAGAATCAAAACGATCAAGAAACCTACAAGGAACAAAATAGACAAGAAAAAAGAGTGAAGAAACACCAAGTATCAAAGCCGATCAAGCCGACACAGCAAGAAAGCGTCACAGGTCACATTATAAAGCCAGGACCAAGAATGACAAGTTTTTCCAAAGTCTCAAGGCTTTTTTAAGTTTTAAAGTATCAAGGAACCAATGATTGCAATAGTGGAAAAGCGATTTCAAAAGAGAAAAGAAGAGGAAACCACAAGGGCTTAAGTTGCCACTTGAAACCTTAATTTACACTAGAAAGGGCGGGTGAATCGCAGGGACCCAAATGTGGTCAAGTCTCCAAACTTACAAACACAAACGCGTGTTGTTGTAACCAACCTAACCCGCCTCAGAGAACAGATTTTTCCCCGCCTAAAAACACTCACACACCCCACTACACAAATTACCCTCCCCCGCTCCTATATAACTCTCAACCTCGTTTCATAAACCTCGATCCCCCTCCCAATCATAACGCCCACTTGTGGCAACAGCTCCTATGGCCAGGACACCTCAATAATCTCATCAAACGGCTATAATTAGCCCGCAATTGATCAAGGGTCGAGATTTAAAAGGGATGATTCTAGAAAATCTTCACACCTCTTCACCAACCACTATAAAAAGAGCACTTAGGTCTCATATTTTAGGGGTTGTTTTCCTGTTTTAATTTTCAATTTGAAATTCCTCTTATAAGCATTTACTTTCAAATTTTAGCATTTAGCTTTAAATCTCTTGTAATCTCTTCTTTTTAAGCTTGTACTTTACTTCAATGCAAGTATAACAATTCATTTACACGTTTCTTAATCCATGGTTTTCAAGTTTAAGTAAATTTACAGTCAAAAATAAGCTCAAAATAAGCTCGTGTGAAGCTTTATTCCTTCTCATAAGCTCAATATTAATAAAAAAAAAAATATGTTTTCTGTACACAATCATTTACTCATTGTTCAACATTTACAATCACAATTCATGATTACCTAAGTTTTTTGGAGCTCATTTCCAAGAAATAAGGAGAAATAGAGCCGCAAACAGCTTATTACTGGTTTTCAAGATTAGAGGCTTGGTAGCCATTAGGAACACTTAATGTTCCTACTTTTGGGACAACTTAAGTGTAAGATCCTGCAAAAAAAGAAGGTTTCAATTCTCAATCAATTTCATTTTAGCATTTACATAGCATTTCATATTAGTCTTATTTCAGTATATGTTTGCTTAACTTGTGCTTATCCAGTTGCAATTAGTTAGACCAGCTTTTATATTGTCATTGGTTTCTAAGTTTTCTATTAACAACTCATCTAGATTTCATACATAGCATTTCTTCCAATATTTTAGAATAATAAGCTACAAAGAGTAACTAGCTTAATCATACAAATAAGCTAGTACTTTGATTGATTAATAAGTATTACGTAGTTAAATCGTAATAAAAGTAGCTAAAAAGTTGAAACTGTTTTAGCCTAGATAGATTTACCTCAATTAGGTATTGACAGCTTACAAGTAAAGGATGTTTGGATTTATGCTTACTTTGACTCTCAAGTCAACCATACTTTGTCAAAACTATCAAACTAGTTTGAGTTAGGATATAATAACAAGTAATCAAGTAGTTATTGGAATTAGTTTTTATTTAACAAAGATTAGAAGTTTAAAAACCTGTTACATGTATGGCACCAGGACAGATTATTGTGATCAGCATGTCTTAGTATTAGAGATTTAAGTCAAGATAAGAGCCCAAACCTTAGTCAACTTAGGACTATATACACAGATGGAGTTAGTGTTGAAAGTCTTTTAAGGTGTCAACTCTTATCCTACACAGGGTAACGATGCCAATTGCAATCAGCAAAACTATATTTCATGATCAGAATAGATTTTTGCCATCTTAAACACTTTGAATTGTTTCCATTCTATGAGAAACTTTGCAAAATCCTTTTATCTAGGTTGAATAGAGGTAATTAGGTTAGCTTATTTTCAAAATTTCAGCACTTAAGGTTCAGTAATAAGCAGTGTAGCTTATTTGAAAAAAAGCTTAAAAACAGTTTCAGTAAACCTTGCACTCTTCCATCTTAATTTTCTTTCTAATGTTGTTAACACTAGGTTAAGCTTAGTTTAGAATCCTTTAATACACATCTCAAGCTACAATAAGCATCTTTTGTTTTTCATTTTCACCTAGAAATAAGCTAGTTAGAAGCTAAAATCCAAAAAGTTCTCTAAATCTCTAGTTTCTGTGGCAGAATCATAGTGCTTATTTTCTAGCTTATTCTTTGCCAAAATTCTAAATGTCTTTATTAAAGGTTGTTAATAATAAGTAGTCCTACAAGTTTGTAGTTTTAAGTTTTTTCTGAATCTCACTTTTTAATAAGCCAAAAATAAGCTGAAATCGTAGGGTCTATTTCGTAATTAGTTGATAGTTCAAGGTTACCCGTTTACATAGTAGTGTAAATTTTCCTTATTTCGCCCGCCTACCCTTCTCTTTCCTTTCTTTCACTTTCTACCCTGTCTTTCTTATAATAATAAATTAGTTTTATATTTTAGAAAATAGTTTTATAAATTAGGGTTTTTAGTTTTAATTGAACAAATTAGGGTTTAATTGGGTTATAAAATTTGGGGCTTTTTGTGCCTTTACATTTCTGCACAATTTTAGCACTTTAAAACCATTTTTCTATATTTTTCTCATTAAAATTGTATTTTCTAGGAATTAAAATAGATTTTAGTGATTACTTTTTCTTATAAAAATCATAAAAAATAGAAAACTAGTTGAAAAATTAAAATTCTTTTTGCATTAATTTTCATTTTAAATCCAGTATTTTTGAAAAATAAAAGAAAAATTTTAGTGTTAATTTTTAGAAAAAGTTTATTTTTGATTAAATCATTAATCTTTAGAAATTCATAAAAAATTCAAAAATACATAAAAAATTCTAATTCTTTTTCCTAAAAATTTCATTTTAAATTTGTGATTTTTAGGTATAAAATTTGTTAAAAGTAACAATAAAATAAATAACTGAAATTAAAAGGATAGGAGATATCAAGAGAGAAAACGTGCTAACCTAGTTACTTCATTACTATTGTTTTGTAATGACATTCCTGTGCAAATGTCAAACATAGGTTCGTTACAATCTGTGATTCCAAGGTGAAGAATAAAAAAAAATGAATAAACATATAAACAAGTATTAAAGCAGCGGTACAAAGCACCAAATCAACGGATTCAATAGAGTCATAAGATCAATCAAATAAAAAAGAAAGTAATACCTTTGTCAGTGTTAATGGTATAATTTAAGAACAACCTTCACTTATACACGATCTATCCCAAGAAAGCCGAAGTGGACCCAAAGTGAGATCACCTCTATGAATACCATACATAACACTTCACCGTATACCTCTTGGATGCTAGTCCTTAAACCCGTAACCAAAATAAAAGAGGAAAAGTAGGAGTAATTTTTGTTAATTGATTTTTGATCAAATCAAATCATATCAACAAAAAATCTGCTCTCATCCCTTTCTAGCTCCAATATGGCCGGTCACTTATTGGGCTAGAATGGGCTTGCCCATTTTTATTCCATGTCCAATAAACTATATACGTTATTTAGTTATTAGAAGCCCAATATTGATCCCAAGTTACGTAGGTTATTTATATACCATAAATACAATAAACACGATATATAAAGTGGTACCTATGTGTATATGTGTGTAATCCCATAGGCTCACATATGTCTAGACATATAATTATTTATTATGACACGAGCATACTCCAACAGCTCCCACTTGCACGTCATAATAATCAAGTAATTATACAAGCAAAGGTTAGCAACAAGCCAATGCCCCCAGAGACATATAATGGTACTTTCTTAAACATCTTAATTAAATGGTTTAGATATCAATCATCCTTTGTTTCAGATACTATGTTAAACATTTGACATGGATCATAAGTCATTCTTATGTTTAACAATTATGTTTCTCGATATAGACATTGAACTAGATTACCAAATTAACTAAGCATCATCTTAATTATATTTGGGTGTGGCCACACATACATCTGTTCAAATCATCGAGGGGCCCAGTAGTATCTTTCTCCATAACATGTGGAGTAACAAATCATATTTTGACTGCCACGTGTCCGTTATGTGTTTCATATCCCTCCTAAAAATGGCCTTTATAGCAGCCTTTAACAGGTCAGCGTTGAACCATATCAAGGATTTACATTCCACACACACAAAACCTACTTGCATCTCAAGTCTAAGGATGAGAGACATAACCACTTGCGAGATTCACTATTGACACCGATCCATGTAGTGAAAACTTGTAGGTTGGGTCAGTCCAATGTTCATCCAATGAACAACATATGAGTTTGGCGGTATCATCCATTAATATTCATACCATATGAATATGACCAAAACACTCACATTTGCCTTATTTCAATGATGCTCCCGTATCATTAACTAACAATGGATGATTTAGAATAAATAAATTATTCATGGATTTAAACATGCTAATATAGAACACAGTTGTATAAATGAAGACGATCATACCAGGTATATCAATTCATTGTTTAATACAACTGCTTAACGTTCCAATATCCAAATACTAAAATCAGATACACATGAGACTACTAGTAGGTCAAAGTTCAATGTTCCTAGCATGATAAACATGTTTGGTACAAGACATTGACTTTGTATAAAAGTACCAACTAAGTTGTCATCTAAGTGACCTTTGAGAATACTTGTTTCGAAACTCATAAGCAATGAAGGTTTTGAATAATAACAATATTGTCATTTTTGGTAAGATTGTGCTTTATAGTGCTACTATAAAAAATACTAGCATCGCCATAATACATTACATAGGTTGTTTGAAGCAAGCAAAACCACCTATATGAGATAGTCTTCTTAACAGCTTCCCAGACTGTAAAGTATTCTTTATTCTTTTAATAATATGCAACCAAGGCTTTTCAATGCAAGCATGTCTAGTCAACAATATTATCATTTATGATGAAAATCCTGCTATGACTAGAATTGGGAATCATCTCAATCAAAATAAGCATTGATGTATAAACTCATACACTAATCTCCTAATTAAAAATCGTAAACGATGACAAGTACCTTTATCCATTTGCAGGGCCCACCCCTTTTAGAATGTTCGTTCACTCTAATGACTTTCACTTAGTTACTATGGTTGATCTTGCATTTATATAAGTGTTACAATTAGTTTAATACATATCATGACATACATAATGAAAACTTTAGCTAAACTAAAAGTTTTCATGCATGTGTTCATCTGCATGCAGAGAGGACAAGAACTTTGAGTCTTGCTCATGATTGTCATAATGGTGTTAGTACAATTAAAACACGGTATGTTTAACCCAATAAACAATTGTTCCAAGGATGTATGTTTTATTTGTCGTATATCCTCGATAGGAAACATTATTTCCAAACAAAGGATTTAAAATCTAGCTATGAAATATAATTTCCAATATTAGCAACATATAAGATATAAGAAAGACAAAACATAATGCTCCGACTAGCTTTAAGGTGTACTCAGGAGTTCTCTTTGTTTCAATCAAAATCAAATTGTTGATTTAAACTTAAGATTCCCAGCTCCTAGATGCATGTTATAACCCACACTTGGATTTTACAGCTTGCACATTTTCTAAAGATAACTTGGATTCATAAACCATTTTGATTAACGCAACGTCCTCGCAAAGGTAATCATTCAAGAAGGAGTTTAGACATCCAATTGCCCATAATCCAAATTCATAGAAATCAATTATGCAATTACTACTTTAATTCATTTAACCTTGCACGAGAATAATAGACAGCTTTAGATCATGAGTCAATCGCTTGAGTAAAAGAAAAACCCTTTACCACAAGGCATGCTTTTAAATGTGTGTATATTTTTGTCTATATTAGTCTGCTCCTAGAAGAACCAATTTAACCTTTCAGTCTTACCGATTAGTGAAAGATCAATCAAATTCCAAAAAATGATTTTCTTTTATGGACTATATCTCGACATTCATTATGTTGTTCGCTAGTACATTCAAAAGGTTGGTGTGAGGAAGATTACTTTCTCGAAAAAAACATAAGCTACCCACTTGCTTCTTGTAAAGAAGAGCTTCTCAAAGAACACAGCAAGAGAGTAACAATAAAATTCCCAAATCACAATTGGGAGGTATAATATTTACTGACAGTTCTTGACTCTAGTTTGCTAAAATAAACGCTTAACATGATCTCAACAAATTCAGAACTTTTCTCAACAAATTCATAACTTCAGTTAAGACTTAATGGGAGTCTTCCCATTCCATAACCTGATGGTGTCTTAGTTACCTTCTGGTTGGAACCTTATTGAGTAAACACGTGGCTTACTTAATTTTTGTTAACCTTGATAAGATTATATTTAGGGTAGTTAAAGTTATAAAAAATCAAACAATATCAACAGAGTTTGATTTTACACATCAGACATACCATGGCGATGTGGTATTCTATCAGTAATGGGTTTATGAGACAGTATCACAATTTCTTAGATAACCTAATACCATTTGGCTCACATACTTGCCAAATTATTCAAACATAATGGCATTAACAGTTAATTTCAAGCCAATTGCATGCTATAACGTAGAAGTCTTAGAGAAGTTCAAGGACTTTATGTACATGTCTTAACTAGAAGACATGTAATCGCTAACATTACGTTATAAGTCTTTGATCATTTCAATGACTTTATGTACATGTCATGACAAGGATTCATGACAAGTCAATTGCTTACTTTATAAGTCTTTGAACAGTTCAAGGATCATATGTTTATGTCTTTACAAGAAGTCACAAGCATATTAACTAAAGTACTATTGAACGCCAACTCTTGGCTTCAACAGTCTTTTCAAGTTAATTACATACTTCTTATTGATGTCTTTACAATAGGACACAATCATATTGGCTAAACCTTTTAGTGAATATGATGAAGTAGGTATTCATTATTTCTTGACACTAGCTCTAAGTAGGGCGACATACATCAAGGTGTATAAGTCCTAGTAGAATATTAGCTTTTTTACCATGCGGTTAAGAAAACCATTAGTCATATTGTTATGTGTTGTACCTTGCACACAATTAAGATTTCTTCCACTTGTGCATGACACAACATCAAGCATTTATACAAATAAATGAGTATATTATGAGTCAGGTTACGATCCCGAGACTAGTGGGTTATGAGCCCACCACGCTTCCGTATGTTTGTATGAATAATATGACAATGTCACAGATATGATAAGATTTAAGTCAAAACTAAAATCACATTAGCATTATAATAAGTATATATAGAACTTTATTATTTATTAAGCAATCATGCATAAACATTGTATAAATAACATTTTAGGTAGTGACATCAGAAAAGCAACAAGTTATCTAATAGAATAATATGCAATGATTCTTATAAAACTATGATGCTTCATATGTGAAAAGTAATGTATTATTTCAAGACCATCTAGAAATAAAATGGGTCACTTACAAGGTGATAAACTCATATCTCCCACTGAATTTAAACAACATTACATGTGCGTCTATATCAATAGTAAAATGTATTGCTCCTATTGGACAAGAGAACATTAAATGTGTGTCTATACCAATGAAGTGCAAGTAGCAATTTATTTACTTTTATACGCTTTGAATATCCGCACATTATTGGTATGTGCTTAATTACACATACCTTTTACCTAATAAAAAGAGCCTAAATGACCAAAAACGGACATAAGATGCCAAATATATGTGTGTTTTGCTTTGTATACTGTGCAGGTAATGGATATTCACTAAAGGACAAAAATGAAGCCAAATCCGACAAAATCGAGCACGGGAATAGATAGAGCGTGAAAAGTCAAAGTCAAAGTCAAAACCAAAGTGAAAGTCAAAAAGTCAAAAGGTCAAAGTCAAAGTCTAAGCCAAAGACGTGTGCATCTTAAATGGGCCAACCCATACCCCATTTAATGGTCCGGGTCAGCCCATTAAGCCTTTATCTAAAAAGTCTTACAAGTTAAAAAAGCCCTAAATCTAAACTGGCCCAAAACAAAACA
>BQNB010119851.1:0-20743 GCA_026074375.1 Tanacetum coccineum
ATTTTTAAAATTTTTTATTTATTTTTTTGATTATTTTTAGTTTTTTATTCGTACGTTATTTAAAAAAAATTGTTTTAAAAAATTTTTACTTTTTATTTTAAATTTACTTTATATAAATTTACCAAGTACAAATTTACTTTTTTTAAAAGTTTACTTTTTTTTAAATTTACTTTTTATAAATTTACCAAGTAAAAATTTACTTTTTTAAAAAAGTTTACTTTTTTTTTAAAAAATTTACTTTTTTTTTAAAAAGTTTACTTTTTTAAGAAAAGTTTACTTTTTTAAAATTGTTTTACCTTTTATAAAAAAAATTCTTTTTTTTATATTTACTTTTTTTTTAAATTTACTTTTTATAAATTTACCAAGTAAAAATTTACTTTTTTTTAAAAAAATTACTTTTAAAAATTCCTTAGTACATGGAAATATAAAGAATGTTTAATTCTAATTCCATAAGTTTTTCAACCAAACACGATTTAGAATTTGAATCTAATTCCAATTCCTTAATAATCCTGAAGAAACCTTTAACCAAATGGGCCCTTAGTTGTATTTTGAGGAGTAGAGTGTTTGTGAATGTTTCAACATTTTGTGCACAAACTTGAAACCCTACTCCTTTTAAAGTGTCTTTATTTATAGTGCTATGGTAGGGTAAGAACCCATGTGGGTGATAAGTGTGTGTCCCTAAGGTGATTGGACAAGTACATTTGTACATTTGTCTCTATTACAATTTCTAATCTAGGTAAGAGGACAACACACTTTCTAAAGGTCAGTGATGACACTGAACTTGTCTTTATACCCATTTCAGGATAGTTTGACTTAAGGGGATAAGTACTTGATCTTATCCCTTTAAACATATCCCGCCCAATCTTCAGTCTTCTAAGTCTGTAGGTCTTGGTCTTCATTATATTTGAGGAGATCGTATGGGGTTCGGTGAGCTTATTGCCATATTTAATTAAGGTTAGAGTTGTAAAAAATACGCAAATTCAACAATAAATAACCGCCTTTTAAAAAAGGTAAAAATCAAAATATTATAAAAATATATTAAATGGATTTGTGATGAAGAGTATAAAATTTTAAAAAAAATATGGTGATATTATGCATCATAATAAAGTTAACTTGATAAAAAAATGATATTTTCAATTTGAAAATTAGGGTGATTTTTTAATCAAAATGTTGGCACGTGTCACTTTAATGTTTTGGTTTTTAAAATGAGATGGACCTTTATGAGTCTTGTCGCCTCGAACATCCTTTATATTTATTTTATGGTCACACATTATAAAGGTTTATTAGTTGTAGTATAGATCATGAAGACTAGGCTAAATGAAAGAAAAGAAAAAAATGAGTTAGTTTTTAAATTTGTGGGTTATTATTTTAATGCTAATGGGCTAGATGAGTCTACAACCGCCTCATAATAGTTTTTTTCTAGGATCATTGAAACCAGTCATATTCACTTCGATGAGCTGACAATGATGCTTCTGAACAAACAGTTCATGGACCCACAATTAACCACCAAAACGTATGGGACTACAGCAGTTCGGGATCTAGTGATTCAACCGCCTTCTACTTCAAATTACAATGTATCCCCCACAGGCTAAAAGAAGATGGCTAATTCTGGTTCAAAGCAATGTGTTAATCACAAATATGCCATATAAAAACGTTTATTTATATTTTACGATCAAACTATGTTTTGTCGATAACAATCATAAAATCATTGGAAGAAGAAAATAATAATTATATGTTTTAAACCAATAGTTTTCTAACTCATCACATCCATTATACATCAAACGTCATATAATAAGACCAATTAAATTTAAAATTATGTCATAAACTATTTTAGTTGGTTACTCTCTCACAAGTAACTACATACTCTATTCTCATAAGTGAATATACATTTTAATTTAAACACGTCACTTGTACAAATATAATTAACTTACACATTTTATTTTAAGTAATCCAACAAAGTTAATTACATATTTAACAAGTAAGGATTATTTACAAATTTTATTTATGCAAGATAACAAAACATTCTCGCACTTTGCATATTTTAAAACACAAGTAACTTATGTTACTTACATATTTGAAAGTATACAAAGATAACTAAAGAAAAATTAAACACAAAATGGTTTTTACCTCATGCATAACATCATTCATAATTTTGTCATATCTAGAAAAGATCTTGCAAGATTACAAAAGATTTTGTGAGATTAGATATCCAAAACCCGAATTTACATACCAGATAGCCGGATCCCTTGTCTAACACTAGCCGGATCCCTTCTGGAAGGGATCCGCCAGATCCCTTTTGGAAAGGATCCGCCGGATTTCTTTTGGAAGGGATCCGCCGGATCCGGTGAACAGTGTTAAAATTTTGCCTATAAATAGCAAGCCATTTCTCATGTTTCAAGCATCCCTTTTTATACACATTCTCTCTAACATTCTTCCAGAAAGAAAACTCCATTAGATCTCAGATTAAGTTACTTTCATGTTCATTTTTGGTGATTAATTTAATTAGGAGAAGATTGTTTTCCAAGTTTCAATACAAGTCGATCAAGCCTCAAGTTTTACTTGTACCTATTATACAATCATCTCATCAAGATCATCCTACTGATTCTTGTTCATCATTCATTCATTATAAACATAATTCTCACATTTGTAAAATGTAAATAGTATAGGATTGGTTCTACCAGTGTTAGAACTTGGTATTTAGCTTTGTACCGAATAAAGTGTACGCGTACGAACATGGTATTGGTTCTACCGTTATAGGACACGGAAATACGTATATGAAAACCAACAAAAGTGTAAGCGACGTATGGTAGGTTTCAAACCGTTAATAGGACACAGATATGTAATAGCTTTGAACCATAAAAGAGTTGTAAGTGACGTTGTTAGGCTTCTTCACCAACAAAGGACTTGAGGGACATAGTGTTTTACGAACTCTCTATTTGGGTACTACGGAGAGTGGAGTAGGGCAAGGAAGAGCACCTTAAAAACGCACCACTATACAACACTCACTTTAATATGTTCTATCCTAATAAACGTTAATTTATTATGTTTCATATTATTTGCTATTACGGTAATTATAAGTGCACAATCGAGATACATAAAAAATCATTGATTTCACATAATGTATTCCAAATAAATTAAAAACATGAATTTTAAATTGGTAAAACTATTCACCCCCTCCCCCTTCTAGTTTTCCACACAATGTATGATGATTTCTACTTAACAAGCCCTGATGCATCAACTTCCTCCGCTGCCAATGTTGTTGCTCCATAACCGCCACAAGATGTAACCATGTTGGAATCTCAATCTCCAACAAACGAATAAGATCCACCATCACTGGCTGAATCTACAGCACCATAATCTTCTCAACAAACGACAATTGGTAATACTATTGTTGAAGAACAACAAAACAATGTTGAGTTCGAGGACAAA
This sequence comes from Tanacetum coccineum, assembly GCA_026074375.1. Lineage (NCBI taxonomy): Eukaryota > Viridiplantae > Streptophyta > Magnoliopsida > Asterales > Asteraceae > Tanacetum > Tanacetum coccineum. The sequence goes on from BQNB010119851.1 coordinate 3,430, forward strand.
CACATGATATAGGTTAAAAGAGCCTCAATATTTATAACTAAATATATTAAATTTTTAATTAAATATAAAAATATATATATATATAATAAAATAGAAAATAAATATATATATATATATAACTAATAACTAAGATATCAAATAATAGTAAGAAGTAAGTAATCCGAAGAGTTTATTTAAGAAAATTAACTATTTAACCAAAGTAAATTCAAAACTCCCGTCGTATCCCCACCAAAGCTTGATTAAGAATTCGTGATTAAGTATTTGTGATCGCTGGGATGAAAAATTAAAAAAATTTGAATGATCAAATTTTGATTTGAGTTTGGATTCTATTTCTACAAATTCAACAAGAAAATAAAGGCAAGCAACAATTAAATGCAATTAAAGATTAAAGCACAAAAACGTTAACGGGAATCAAAAAACGCGACTTAAAAACCTAAATTATCAAATTTTAACCCTAAAAATGCAAATTTAATTTACAAAAGTCCTAAATGATTAAAATAATTTAAAAAAAAGATTATATTTTTTTGACTTTTATTTAATTTTTTATGAATTAAAAACAATTTTAATCTAAAAATATTATAAAAAATATTAAACTAATTTATAAAAATCTGAAAAAATTAGGAAAAGTACTTTGAGCAATTTAGAACTTAAGAAAAATAAAAGGGATTTACCAGCTTATTTGAATAAGCTGGAAATAAGCCCAAAAGGGCTGAAAGGCTAAATGGCAAACACCCCTTATATACCAAATGCCCCAAGAGTCTAACAGAAAAGACCCAAGGGCGCAGATGGTAGAGGTGTGAGTGTTAAAGTGTTGGCGAGTTAAGGTTGAGGTCTCGGGTTCGAACTGAACATCCCTATACCCTACATTTTTATTTGCCTAAACTTTTATGAAAAAGCTAACAAGATTAAACAAGCAACTTTGTGAAGACCCATTATATAAAACTTAAAATAAGCTAGAAATAAGCTATGTAAAGTGACAGAAATGGTTTTTAAGCTAAATGACTATTAGCTAAAACTGTTTGACTTTTTAGACTTAATATGTTAACACGATTCACCCTTATAACACGAGATCCGGAGGTATGGTAAAATGAAAAAGAAATTGATCCATGTTTATTAGAGAGAAAAGATAAGAGATGGAAGTTATGTGTGTTGTTGAGAGAAAACACACACACACACACAGCACTTATTTGACAAATCGAGCTTCACCCCTTCCATGGGAAGGTAGTATTGTGGTATTTAGTAGTCCCTAGTGACACACAACTATCGTTATCTTGTCATTATTAGTCCCTATGTTTCACGCATAAATAAACTAATGTAATTCCATTTGTCACCTATAAATTTAAGCAACAATCTTCCCCCATATGTGGACAAAATACAAGAACTTACTTACAATGTTCCTAACAAGTATAAATACAACAAAATAAAGTCTTCCAAAGCGCTTCCAAAGCTAAGTTGTCCTTGTGAAGTTCTCTTGGTCTGAAACTTTGTAATCAGCTTGGATCTTCATTGTCTTTACTTGTCAGGAATCCATTGTAGTAACATGAGTTGGATTAAGCTCCCCCCCCCCGCAATTCCTACAGCATGTCTTGAAAAGCTTTCTTCATAGACTTCTTTTTGGCAAAGTTTCTAAATCAGCTTCCCCCCAAACCAACATCCGTATCTTAAGCAGATTCTGAAACATTAGATGTAAGCCTTGAACAATCTTCTACTTGTCATCAAAGTGCACATCGGAATTTTGTAGAAGTCAAACCAACCAACGACCACTGCTTCTTATCATCAGGGCTTGGTGAATATTTGTTCAGGGGTGCATGCGAGAAATTTTTGGAAGGGATCCGCCGGATCCGGTGAACAGTGTTAAAATTTTGCCTATAAATAGCAAGCCATTTCTCATGTTTCAAGCATCCCTTTTTATACACATTCTCTCTAACATTCTCAAATCCTTGATCTCAGATTAAGCTTACTTTCATGTTTCATTTTTGGTGATTATCTTATTAGGAGAAGATTTTGCCAAGTTTGCATACAAGTCGATCAAGCCTCAAGTTTACTTGTTACTAGTATCAATCATCTCATCAAGATCATCCTACTGATTCTTGTTCATCGTTCATTCATTATAAACATAATTCTCACATTTGTAAAATGTAAACAGTATAGGATTGGTTCTACCAGTGTTAGAACTCGGTATTTAGCTTTGTACCGAATAAAGTGTAAGCGACGTAAGGGTTGGTTCTACCGGTATTAGGACTCTATATTTAGCTGTATACCAAATAAAGTGTAAGCGATGTAGGGTTGGTTCTACTGATATTAGGACTCGGTATTTAGCTTTGTACCGGATAAAGTGTAAGCGACGTCGTGAGGCTTCTTCACCAAACTAAGGAGCTTGTGGACATAGTGTTTACGAACTCTCGAGTTGGGTACTCGGAGAGTGGAGTAGGGCAAGGAAGGAGTCCTTATAGTCGAACCACTATAAACACTCGCGTTATCGTTCTATCCTTTTTACGTTTATTTATTATGTTCATTTTTTGCTATTTCGTATTTATAAGTCTACAATCGTATACATCAAAAATCATTGATTTCACATAATGTATTCCAAATAAATTAAAAACATGAATTTTAAATTGGTTAAACTTTTCACCCCTTCCCCCTTCTAGTTTTCCACACAATGTATGATGATTTCTACTTAACAAGCCCTGATGCATCAACTTCCTCCGCTGCCAATGTTGTTGCTCCATAACCGCCACAAGATGTAACCATGTTGGAATCTCAATCTCCAACAAACGAATAAGATCCACCATCACCGGCTGAATCTACAGCACCATAATCTTCTCAACAAACGACAATTGGTAATACTATTGTTGAAGAACAACAAAACAATGTTGAGTTCGAGGACAACACTTGATACTAGGTTTAATAGCCTATATATATATATATATATATATATAACTAATAACTAAGATATCAAATAATAGTAAGAGTAAGTATTCCGTAAGGTTTTTAAAAAAATTACTTTTAACCAAAGTAAAATTCAAAACCTCCCGGGTCGTAGTCCCAACGAAGCGTGAATTAAGAATCGTGATTAAGTTTGTGATCGCGTGATTTGAATGATCAAATTTTGATTTGAGTTTGGATTCTATTTCTACTAATTCAACAAGAAAATAAAGGCAAGCAACAATTAAATGCAATTAAAGATTAAAGCACAAAAACGTTAACGGGAATCGAAAAACGCGACTTAAAAACCTAAATTATCAAATTTTAACCCTAAAAATGCAAATTTAATTTATAAAAGTCCTAAATGATTAAAAATAATTTTAGAAAAAAGAATTATATTTTTTTGACTTTTATTTAATTTTTTATGAATTAAAAACTGTTTTAATCTAAAAATATTATAAAAATATTAAACTAATTTATAAAAATATAAAAAAATTTAGGAAAAGTACTTTGAGCAATTTAGAACTCAAGAAAAATAAAAGGGGTTTACCAGCTTATTTGAATAAGCTGGAAATAAGCCCAAAAGGGCTGAAAGGCTAAATGGCAAACACCCCTTATATACCAAATGCCCCAATAGTCTAACAGAAAAGACCCAATGGTGCAGATGGTACAGGTGCGAGTGTTAAAATGTTGGTGAGATAATGTTGAGGTCTCGGGTTCGAAACTGAGACTTCCCTATACTCCTAACATTTTTATTTTGCAAAAGTTTTTTATGAAAAAGCTAAACAAAACTTAAATAAGCAACTTTTGTGAAGACACTTTTTATAAAAACTTAAAATAAGCTAGAAATAAGCTATGTAAAGTGACAGAAATGGTTTTTAAGCTAAATGACTATAGCTAAAACTGTTTGACTTTTTAGACTTAATAAGCAAATGGAAAAGCAAATGAGCTACAAACAGATTATTACCTAACCCTAATAAGCATAAAAGTTTAAAAATAAGCCAACAAATTAAGATGAAAAGCCCTAAAAACCACTAAGACAGTGTGACATAAAAACAATTTTTTAAGACTTTTACCAAACTTTTAAGCTAAGCTAAAGGACAATTAAGCATTTGCAATAAGCTGAAAAGTGAAAACAGATTGAGTTTAAGACTCCAAGAACACATAAAAGCAAAATTAAAGCAAACACACTAAAGAAATAAGCTAGAAAAGGACTAAATGAAATGGACAGAATACACTACTCTATTTTTGGCTTTTCTTTAGTTTTTATGAGAAGCTACTTTTAGGCCTAGAAATAAGCTAACAAATGAAAGCTAAACTCCAAAATAAGCTTAAACAGATTAAGCTCATTATCCAATAAGCTTATGCAGAGAAAATTAGATCCTTAAACATCCATTAACTACCCTAAAAATGAGATCTAAAAGTGACTTTTAAAACTGTAAAAACAAGCTTACTTGACAGATTGTATGCTAAAACCACAAAGGACAATTACAATCTTATACTAAACCATTCTAATGTTTTCAAATGACTAATAAACCAGGTATGAGTTCTAAAACAAAACCACAAATGCCAATCTACTAAATCTAACCTATAATCATTTTAAGAAAACTTTAAGTCCACAGATTCAAACATTAGAAAAGCAAAACCTTAAAACTAATTTCTAAAACATAAAAGCTTATAAAAACTGACCTAAAGGCTTACTAACAGCTTATCAAAGTTGGCTTAAGTATCAAAAGACTATCAAACAGTAGCAACTTATGTTACTACTGCTTGACCCAAACACTCCCTTAAAACTTCTAAATTCATTTTTAGCTTACAACAGATTGTATTAAGCTATAAAATACCAAAACAAATTAAGCATAAGATGATTTAAGAACAAATAAGCATCAAGAACTCAGAAATAAGCTCAGACCAATAAGCACAAGCAATTAAGCAGTTTAAAGCTCAAATAGGACAGTTTATAAGAAAACAACATCTAAATGATTTCTAAGCATAAAACTGAATCAAAAGCAACAATAAGGCATAATAAGCATCAATAAGCAAATAATAAGCAGAAATAAGCAGTTCAAATAAGCAAACAGTAAAATAAGCTAGAAAATAGAAAAGTGACTTACAGTTGCCTTTGCTCAAAACAAGGCTAACACATGCTCTTTTAGAGCTTGTCAACAAGCTCCAGCTTGTTTAGAACAAGCTGGTAAGGTCCATAAGCCCATCCCTTTTTGGCTTGTCATCCATATTAGCTTTTAAGTGATTTTTGAGTGAAAATGACTTAAACTCTATAAGTTATGGGAAAACTTATATTGATTAAGTAAAACAGCTTAAGTAAGAGAGAAAAGAGCTTATAAGAGCTTAAAAAACATTTCCATAACATAAATTTCATTAACATAAAAAACATATTTTAACATAAAACTTAAAATTTCATTAAATCTTCAAAACTAAGTACAATGCTTTTTAAAGGAAGTACAATAAGCTAAAAAAAACTAATATAAGTTGTAAATTACAAGGAAGAGATATTAAAACTAGATGCCCTAATGAAAGAAACTAGTCTCTATTTATAGCCGAATAGAGAAGGTTCTAGGTCTTGAGCTTGTGTTTCTTCTGTGAGAGGAATGGGAGAATGTTCTCTAAGCCTTCAATCTCAGTCATTGAGTCCATTTTGTGCTTCTTTAAGCTTCATCATAGCCCTTGATTCTTTGTCCTTGTCCCATTAGCCAAATGGGACATCATAGGATTACCATGGTGTCTTGTCTTCTTCTAGGGGTGGGGTTTGAGTGGGTTTTGTCGGGATTTGCAGGGTAAAAATATGGGAGACGGTAAATAGTGATATGGGAGGGAAAAGGGGAATTTGTTTATACTGAGTAAAGGGTTAAAAGGGTTAGGTTATGAGGGACTAACGGTGTAAACCCATAAGGACTAACTGTGTTAGTCCTTAAGGACTAACGGTGTCAACGATTTAACAGAATTATGGTTGGGCTTTTCGTTTGGGCCTAGCTTTTTAATTATAGGCTAGGTAAATGGATTTTGGGTTTTATAAAGGCTTTTGATTTAAGACATAAGCTTAATGGGCTGGCCCATTTTAGATTAACACGTCTCTGGCTTCGACTTTTCATGCTCTTTTCAATCCTGTGCTTGGTTTTGTCCGTTTTGGCTTTATTTTTGTCCTTTAGTGAATATCCGTTACCTGCACATCATAAATCACAAAACAAACATATATTTGGCAATTTTATGTCCGTTTTTGGTCATTTAAGCTCGTTTTATTAGGTCAAAGGTATGTGTAATTAAGCACATACCAAAATCCCCCATACTAAACTATTTCCGTGTCCTCACGCAATGCTATAAGTAAACACTTTAGAAAACTAAGAGTCTTAATCCCCTTCGACTAATTACCTCGAAAAGTAGCTAAGTGTTCATCAAAGGGAATTAAAGAATCAATAGCTTTGAAAAGCCCCATTTTGACCATTTTTACATATCTACACTAATTACCACACATTTTTTTATATTTTTCTTTTTTTCTTTTTCTAACTAGAATGTCTAGACTTTCGTTATTTTCGTAACCTTTAGGGTCATAGAACAAGAAGCACTTCAATCTTAAAATGCCCAAAAGGATAAATTCATCGTCCCTGATTTTTTACCCTCTAAACCAAGCTTAAAAACGAAATCACCGTTAAATATAAGTTAAGATGCTAACACTACTCATACTTGTAACTTGTGAAACTTTTCACTCCCAACAATTATTATATCTTAGGTGAATGTGCTTATTTCGAATTTCAACCATGGATCAACCTTTTTAAGAAAATTGCAATATTTCTATGCTTCACGTTCCACCCAAGAATTATGATTTTGAAGGCGAGATCATTCCATGTAGCGACTTTCTTCTCGGCACATCCCCAGCCCGCGACGGCTTATGTTGACAGGCTTTTGACACCCACAAAGAATAGTATCGGAACTCACCGGACTTCGTTTCAAAAACTCTTAGGCTTCCCGTCAAATAAATAATTTATTTAAAAAAACCACAACTTAAAACGAAATAGTCTTCGTTCAAAAGCATATTTAAATTTAAGAAATAGAGATTTTCCTTATATTTATTAAATCACATACATTACACTTAACATTAATATAATTATACTTATAACCTCCACCTTTTAAACGAACTGTCCCATCGGTATGCGAGCCGACCATGATCCAGTTGTCTTATTTCGGCTTCAGTAATCCTCGAACTTTTTGAAGACTGCAACATCGGTTGTGAGCCGACAGATCACCAATTTTAACAGGTCTCGGATTATTTATTCTTACTATGGGCCTACTTTTGAGACTGCTACATCGGTTGTGAGCCCATGCAAGAGGCATAACTTTTATTGCCCACATTTTTTTGTTATTATTATTGTTACCTCATTTTTTTACACTTTATATTACCACGATATATAAAGAAAATTTAAGTATAAATTTGAACTAAGACTAAAAAGTCTAAAAATGTTGATTTAAAAAGGACTTTTAAGTGATAAAACCATTAACTTGTCTAATTTCTGCAAAGAGCACGTATTATTAGTTTGGTTAGAAGCTTCGGGGAGGAAAAGCTACAAATTACACTTATGAGCTCTTAAGATTTCCAACTAATCCTTGTTTAGCATCTAACTCATAATTAACTCTATCATTTCTCGTTCTTCGCAAATTTAAAATCTTTAATAAAAAGATTCGCGAATGCTTAGTCAAATAAACTAGCTTAGCCAAGTTTATAAAGGTTAAGGGACAAAGCTAAGAGCTCAACACGCTCGATCGAGTCAAAATTTATTCTTATTCTATCCAGCAGAAAAGTAAAACATTGTGACAAAACACTTATTTTATTTTTGAAAATTTTTCATTTTTTGGTATTTGGTGGAAAAACCGGGATACGTGATAAACAACGACTGCAGGCATTAATCCAATCGATGGATCCCCCATATTATAACTTCACAATGTCCTCAATTTTTTAGGAAAGCGTCGATTTAGGATATTAGAATAACCATAATCATGCTAAGGATTGAAGCTCGAGTGAACGAAGGACAAAACCACGAGCACGAGAGTCTTCATAATCCAGGGCAATCCTGGACATACAACACAAACCACGAAACACGAGAAAGGAAGAGGCGAACCTCCTCACGTCACACTTATTCATTACTACTACTATAATTATATTAGGATAAGCATGGGTTGCCACCCACGAAGCGCTTGTTTATTAATAGTTGTCCATGGGGAAGGTTTGGAGATCCGAGACAACCATGGGTGGTATGTCCCCTCCAAAATAGTGTTTGAGTCTATGACCGTTCACCTTGAAGTTTGGCCCGTCGGTTTGAGATAACTCGACGGTACCATAAGGGAAAACTTGAGCAACGGTGAACGGTCCGGTCCAACGGGTTTTGAGCTTGCCCGAGAAAATCTTTAATCGAGAATTGAAGAGAAGAACTCGATCACCAACGTTGAAAACGCGGTTCTTAATCTTGAAGTCATGAATCTTCTTCGTTTTCTCTTTGTAGATTAAAGAGTTCTCGTAGGCTTGATCCCGGAGTTTATTTAATTCATTCACTTGAACTTTTCGGTGATCACCCGCTGTCTTAAGGTAAAAATTGCAATATTTCAAGGCCCAATAGGCCTTGTGTTCAAGTTCGATAGGAAGATGACAAGCCTTTTCGTACACTAACTTATATGGAGTGCACCCGATGGGTGTTTTGAAAGCGGTTCAGAAGGCCCGTAAAGCATCGTCTAACTTATCGAACCATGAAGCACGATTTTCGCCTACGGTCCTTTCCAAGATACGTTTCATAAATTTATTGTAATGTTTTCCTATTTTATTTGAATTATAATGTTTCTTAATTATGAATAAAAGTTTAATTTTAATGTTTAAAAAATGAAAAAATAATCTAAGGTCACCACTTCGAGTGTTTAGTCACATGTTTTGGTCTTAAAGAATGAAAGCTAAGTTATCGTTGGAGTGATAATGATATTAAATCAAAAGTGTGATAAACACTACTACCCTAAGAGCTCACGGTATCATAACGTCATGGCCAACGTTATGATGACATGGCATCCGCGTTATCGGCATTATGATACCGCCCTCGACATTTTGGCAACGACGTTAGGCTCCAAGTTAATCCACCAACTTGCGTTGAAACGCACAAAACACTATATATATATTTTTTGGATTTATAAATGAGTTGTGTTTGTGTACAGTGTGTATATTGTGTGTGGATATAAGATATAAATGTTTGATTTATAAATGAGTAGTGTTTGTTGTAACAGTGTGTATAAAGTAGTGTGGGGGGTGTTTATATAGTGTGTGTGTAGTGATGTGTTTTTCACAGGTGGTATGGTAATAGTTGTGTTTGTGGAGTGTTTTTTTTTGCAGGTAGTCGTGAGGAAGAAGTTATGGGTGTGGTTTTAGTGGGCTTGAAGTTTTAGTCTTTGTAGTTTTCTTTTGTTTTAGTTTTAGTCCTTGTGGTTTTTTTTTAGTTTTAGGTGGCTTGCAAAAGTTAAAAAAAAACTTATTTTAATTTTGTAACTTTTTACAAAAATGTTATTTTTTATTTTTATTTATTAATGAAATGTTTTTATTTGTTTAAATAAATGGAAAAGAAAAAAAAATGCGGGTCTTAAAAGTGGTGTTAAAATGATGTTATGATTGCCGAAGTTTTCTATGATGTTGATGTTAAAATGTTAAAGCTGATGTGACGCTGATGTGACAGTGTTATGATGTTATGACACCTTGAGCTCTAAGTTATTTCGAAAGATCGCATCATGTATATATTTGATAAATAAAAAATAAACATTTTCTTGATGAAATGGTTGTCATACTGCTCCACAAACGTACAAGACCAATAAACAATATAAAATCTCAATTTTCTATTTACATAAAAATCTAAAGATTTTCGGTAGTGACTGTGATATCAACATCTAAGATTCTACTAATCCATGGGTTTAGGCTTAATGTAACTGGCACTTTCACATGAAGTGGACGATACTTATTATTTATGAAAATTAGGCTTTAACTATCATATGAATGCACAAGACAAGTATTCAACTTTAAAATTGTTGATTTGAGAAGATCGTACATGCCTTGTTTATAAGTTTTGGTTGATAGTAGTAACTAAGGGGGTGTTTGGGATTGCTTATTTAAAATAGATTATGCGTTTTCAAAATGGATAATCAGATAATCAGATTTTACAAAACGTGATTATGAAATATAGTGTTTGGATTTGATTATGTTATTTGATATCTCAATAATGAGATAATCAGTTTTAGAGTGTTTGGCAAATATAACTATTTTATAACTTAATGTGTAAAGTTACCAAAATAGACATATGCATTATTAATAAGATGGGTCATATCTAAATAAATCAAAGGGCAATATGGATATTTAACCTGCAGTTTGTGGGCCACATAAAAATTAAATGAAGTCAAACAAAAAAAATAAAAACTGCGTTATGAAAAAGTAGCTAGGCTTCTACTTATTCAAATTCACGTTTTGAACCATTCACATCGCAAATAATCACGTTTTGACTTTTGTTACCCAAACACTACTTTTTGATTATTTTCATTTTGGAACTGAAATAATTAGATAATCAGCCATCAAACGCACACACAAACACCCCCTAACAAGGCTACAAAAAGCCTTTTGCAGTTTCAAATTAAATGAAATTTTAAAATAAAATTCAAATTACAACCTTTTTGTAGCAATATGAGGCATGAGTGATAAATTTTTGATAGAGAAAACCTTGAACTTTAAATGCGTTCACTTGATGTAAAACGAAGATTTATCTTTCTACATCAATTGGTTCATCTTTGTGCATTAAAGAAGGTGAAGAAGTCTTACATGACACTAATCTCAAACATCAAATGTGTCTTTGGTACGAACCATTTTGAAGCCGTTAGCGTTTATGATAAAAAAAAAAAACTTGTTTCACAACAAGTGTTTAGCGTAATGCAGATTTTTTTAGACGCAAACCAAAGGCCAGTTCAAATTATAACCGCTAAAACAATAACTGAATTTTACACATTATACAACTTTTCAGGACAAGCATATACTCATAACTACTTCTACTGAAATATCAATAATTTCACCAAACATAAATAAAATATCAAAAACCATAATTACCAACAGATAAGAGAGCTAGATGCAGTTAGCGCCTATAACTATTATAGGCGCTGTCACGTCGATCTTTTACTATAGCATTCCGATAACACACAAAAAGCACCCCACCAATAACAAAACCAAAAAGCACCCTTACTAATAACAAAACCAAAAAGCACCATCACAAATATCAAAACCAAGGTTGCAAAAACGATGAATCGATAGTCGTGCGGTCGACCTCCTCGTAGCTTGGAATCGGTCTAGGCGAGATTAACCGGTGATTAATCGGATTGCCATTTTAGGCAAGTTTTAGGTATTTTCGGCGAGTTTTGTGTATTTCCGGCAAGATTTTCTTTAAAAATCAACTTATAATAGATATAAACAACTACCATAAGTGATTCAAACAAGTTTACGACGAGTTTTGGGTACTTCTAGCAAGATTTGCATGTTTTCAGCAAGTTTGACCACCATTGACCGTCTTTGACCGCCGTTAACCATGATTGACTGATTGTTTGACCGATTAATCGGTCACGGAAAGGTTAGTGGCCCAGTAGCGGCTAGGCGATGATTAATCGGCCTTGTAGGTCTTTTTTGGCAACACTATTCAAAACCATTACAAAAAATACCCACTAATTAAAAAAAAGCATAACGACCGTCGTGCAAATGGCGAAACCGCCTACAATAAAAATGAGCAGTGTGGTATAACTATTATGGCGACGCTATAAGGTGCAAATTGGCACCTACAACATGCCATATTTGCATTGAACAGTGCACTCTAAGAGCACCCCATATGGGTGCGTTATAGGGCAATAACGCGAGTCACCGTACTGAAGTCGACGTTATAGGCTCCGGCGCTATGGTCACCGGCCAATTTATAAGATTTATCCCCCCCTTCCCCCGCCTCTCGAATTTTAACTAGATCTGGGCTTAGGTTTATGTGCTGTGTTTTTGTTTGTATTATGTTTGTGTTTTTGTTGTTACAGGTATTGGCCGACTGCCACAAAATAAAAAGAAGATTCATAATATTTATTTTTATTTTCATTTTGAAACTCTTTTAAGTGATTAGTTCCTATAAGTTAAGGTAATGTGAGTCTATTTTTAAACAAAATTATAAATTATAAGTTATAGAGGTAAAAAACTGACGTGATAACATTTTTTACTTCAACACGTCGTATAGATGTACACCCGGTCCTCCAAAAAGAAATGAACAAAGTCCTAAATTTGTCAAAAAGAAGATAACAAAACTTAAAAAAAAAAAGAAAAAAAAAGCATATCGGGTCACAAGTCACAAGTATTCTTTAGGTCATATATATAGACCTCCAACTCCAACTCCAACTCCAACTCCAATTATAAAATAAAAAAGTAATAACAACAATTATCTGCATATTTGTTTGTTTGTTTCTTTATGAAACGAAAATTGTAACGTTACACTAGTATTCTCTCTTTCTCTCTCTCATCAGCGGTTCCACTCCTTGTAGATTTGGTATAGGTAAGGCAGAAACCAAACCCTCTTTTTATAAAAACCAAACCTATTCTTATAAAATCTTTTTTTATTTCTTGTTTTTCAACAAAGAAACATGGGTGAAGAACAAAAGCCTGAAGTTCTTGAAGCTGTCTTGAAAGAAACTGTGGATTTGGTAATACTTTTTTATTTTATGGATCTCATTTTCTTTATTTTTTTTACAAAATTTTGTGTAATGTTTTTGTTTTTTGTTTTTGCAGGAGAGTATACCTATTGAAGAAGTTTTTGAGAATTTGAGATGTAGTAAAGAAGGCCTCACTAGCTCTGCTGCTGAAGAAAGACTAGTCATTTTTGGTCATAATAAACTTGAAGAGAAAAAGGTTTTTTTTAATATTTTTTAGTTTCTTTAAACTTTATATAAATTCTTTAATATATTTTTCTTGAATTTTATGATATGGGTAATGTTAGTCATTGTTGTTATGTAATATCTTGAAACAAAAGTGGTATCATTTTATTTTTTAGCATCTTAAAAGTTATATAAGGTTTTTTTAATAAAATTTTGATGAATTTTATGATGTGGGTTTTTTTTAAGAAATATCTTAAAGAAATGTTAGTCGCAATAAATTTAAATGAAAATTGTTATTTGGTTTAAATTTTTGATAAGTTTTATGATGTGGGTTTCTTTTTTAATATCTTTTAGTTTCTTAAAAATTATAAAATATTTTAATTTGTTTTTTGATGAAATTTATGCTGTGGGTATTTTTTATTTTTATTTTAGGAAAGCAAAATCTTGAAGTTTTTAGGGTTTATGTGGAATCCTTTATCATGGGTTATGGAAGCTGCTGCAATTATGGCTATAGCACTTGCGAATGGAGGAGTAAGTTTTTTATAAAAGAATATGTGAAATTACCATTTTACCCTCTGTAAAATTTAACTGTAATCAAATTCTTTGTGTAGGGAAAACCTCCTGATTGGCAGGACTTTGTGGGAATTATTACTTTGCTTATTATTAATTCCACAATTAGTTTCATCGAGGAGAACAATGCTGGTAATGCTGCTGCTGCTCTTATGGCTAGTCTTGCCCCAAAAGCAAAGGTAAATATTTGTATAATTTGAAGCTGTAAATATTTGGGTTTGTTTATATAAAATTTTGTTAAAATATGGTAAAGGACTAAAATACCCCTGAAATCTGTACCATTTTTGGCAAAAAGAATATGCAAAATGACGAAAATGGCCATTTTTTGTTTCGTTTTTACCAGAACTGTTTTTTTTCTACCCCGGCTATAAATAAAATGACGAAAATATCTGTATTTTTTTTGACGGAATAGTATATTTTCCACATAATAGAAAAGGTAGCTTTTGGTATTTTGTTGGTTTTGTTCTTTTATATGAGCTTTTCGCCGTTAAGCATTTTTTGCCGGAATTGAGATAAACGAATACTGATAAGTTGGGTTTTCAACAAAGTACTAATAAAAAAAGCTGAATAGTTGAGTGACCTTTACGTATTTATTTTACATAATCGTTTTGGATTTTTTGTTCTCGGTTTATTAATACTTGTTATAAATTATGTAAAAGATCTTACGTGATGGCCGATGGAATGAGGAGGATGCTGCAATGTTAGTTCCTGGGGATATAATCAGTATTAAACTTGGAGATATTGTTCCAGCTGATGCTCGTTTACTCGATGGTGATCCTTTAAAGATTGACCAGGTGAGCAGTCAACATTTTATATAATCAATTCATGATTAGACTGTAAAATTTTTATTCTAAAAGTTTGTATTGTTCTGTTTTTGTAGTCTGCTCTTACAGGCGAGTCGCTTCCAGTTACAAAAGGACCTGGTGATGGTATTTATTCTGGATCTACATGTAAGCAAGGTGAGATTGAGGCAGTTGTGATCGCTACCGGGGTCCACACGTTCTTCGGCAAGGCTGCTCATCTTGTTGATAGCACAAACCAAGTTGGTCATTTTCAAAAAGTAAGCACCAAAAAGATTCCAATATATATATTTTTAATTTTTTTTTTCAGGTTTCAAGATTTTAATATTTTTTCTTCTAAATTTTGTTAGGTTTTGACTGCAATCGGGAATTTCTGCATTTGTTCAATTGCTGTTGGAATGGTTATTGAAATTATTGTGATGTTTCCGATTCAAGATAGGCAATATAGGCCTGGAATCGATAATCTTCTTGTGCTACTAATTGGTGGAATCCCCATAGCAATGCCTACTGTTCTTTCTGTGACAATGGCCATTGGGTCTCACCGATTGGCTCAACAGGTTTGTCGAATTCTTACATCATCTTTCTTATATTAGAATTATGTTTTTTGTTGCCGACATATATTTTATTAAATTGATCTATTTGTAATTTACTGCAGGGAGCAATTACAAAAAGAATGACGGCTATAGAAGAAATGGCGGGAATGGATGTGCTTTGCAGCGACAAAACCGGGACTTTGACGTTGAACAAATTGACAGTAGACAAGAATCTTATTGAAGTGAGTTTGTAGTTGATTAAATGTTCTTTTAATTACTTTTTCGTGTTTTTGCCTTTAATTTGACTCGCGAGGTGCCTTTGTAATTGTTAGGTGTTTGCCAAAGGAATAGACGCCGATACTGTTGTTCTGATGTCAGCACGAGCATCAAGAACCGAAAACCAGGATGCCATTGATGCTGCAATAGTGGGTATGCTGGCTGATCCGAAAGAGGTAAATACTATCTTAGAAAACTATGTTCTTAACATCGTGTAAATAAACCCACAAAAAAAGATTGTAAAAGTTGATTAAGAATTTGAGAAATTTAAAGTTTGAGACAAATCCTTAAGCCGAAATGCTTGTTTTCTTTTAATGCTTAATGCCTCCTAATGTTTTCTTTTAAAATGTTAGATTTTTATGGTAATCAAAGATTTTTTGTGATCATTCTTAATGCATTATAGGCTTACTTAAAATTTATAAAAAGGACTAAAATGTTTTCTGGTTCAACCCAGCCCAATCCGTTTGACCCATATTAAAAACCAGTTTTAGCCGAACCCATTCTTGACATGTAATCCAACCCATCTAACCAACCTGTTTTGCCAAGTCGATAGACCGTTGTTTATATATGGCTGACTTGCTTTCTACATTGATAGGCACGTGCCGATATTCAAGAGCTGCACTTTCTGCCATTTAATCCTACTGACAAGCGGACTGCGTTGACCTATTTGGATAGCCAGGGTAAAATGCATAGAGTCAGCAAAGGTGCTCCGGAACAGGTATTTGTTATGGCTTTCTAACCAAATGCACGACATATTTTGTGAAATGGGATAGAATTTCAATGTATACTTCTATTTTATGGTCTTTAGATCTTGAATCTTGCACACAACAAATCAGACATAGAACGAAGAGTTCATGCTGTTATTGATAAGTTTGCAGAAAGAGGGTTACGATCACTTGCTGTAGCTTACCAGGTAACTCATAAATTTTCCCTTCAGAACTTGCTTTATGGATCTTTATTTCTGTTTAAGTTTTGGTCATTGACGTGTTTTTGTTTGTAAAAATAGGAAGTTCCAGATGGACGGAAGGAGAGTGCTGGAGGACCGTGGCAGTTCATTGGGCTCATGCCGCTTTTTGATCCACCACGTCATGATAGTGCTGAGACGATACGAAGGGCTTTGAACCTTGGAGTTAATGTTAAAATGATTACAGGTGCATTTTGTTTTAAGTTCACTTTTAAATCAGTTATAATGTATAATTCTTGTTATAATATTATTTTTTATAGGAGTAATTTACACAAATGGTCCTTTGCTTTGCACAAAAACAGCTTTTGATTTTTAACTACTTGAAGTTGATACGTGGGTGTTATTTCATATTTTCAGTTTAGTCCTTTGAGCCCTTGATGTCTCTTTTAGTTCTTGGCCGTAATTTCTGTTTAGTTGAGGTAGACATACAAGCCACACGTCTGTTTGTGATTAGTAAGAACAAGTATGCTAAGGCTAGTATAAATACTTTGTAATTCCATGTAATAAGCATCTCTGATGATCATTTAAAGCGGTTATTCCCTCTCTTGAGCTGTTCTCAAGTTTGGATGTAATACACGAGGGACTCTTTGTAATTGATTGTTGTATCTTTTGAAATTCAGTTCAATTGTTATCAGAAGTTAAACTGATAATCCCTACTTTCAAAACATGTCTCTCATATAGTCACTAAACTCCTAAAGTTTGTTCTTTGAACAGGGGATCAATTGGCAATTGGGAAGGAAACGGGTCGACGTCTTGGAATGGGTACCAACATGTATCCTTCTTCTGCTTTGCTCGGTCAAAACAAAGACGAGTCAATTGCTGCTTTACCAATCGATGAACTCATCGAGAAAGCTGATGGTTTTGCCGGTGTTTTCCCTGGTACAAATTTGTTTCCATGTGAATTGATAAAAAGGGAGACAGTATTATATGGAATATTTATGCCTATTTTTGCAACTCATTTCAGAACACAAATACGAAATTGTAAAGCGCTTACAAGCTTTGAAACATATTTGTGGAATGACTGGGGATGGAGTCAATGACGCTCCTGCCCTTAAAAAGGCGGATATTGGGATTGCTGTGGCTGATGCAACTGATGCAGCCCGTAGCGCTTCTGATATAGTGCTCACTGAGCCTGGACTCAGTGTCATCATCAGTGCTGTCTTGACCAGTCGAGCCATCTTTCAGAGAATGAAAAATTACACGGTAATGAATGTGACCCGCTTTTTCTAGCTTTTATTTCGAATATTACATTTCCTTTAATCATTGTATCCACTTTTTTCACAGATTTATGCTGTTTCAATCACCATTCGTATTGTGGTAAGTTATATTGTGTTATC
>BQNB010119852.1:0-10906 GCA_026074375.1 Tanacetum coccineum
GATTAGAACGTTGGTTTGTTTATTAAGTGCAATGATTTCTTCTCTCGAGGTGGCATATCATTCTTAAGACTTAGGCGGAACTTCTTCCTACGACCTAGACACATTAATTATGTCACAATTCAAGTATCCGCATAAAGCATCCTTATTTGCTTATCTATCTTAGGGATTAAAGCAATGGTGATCTTGTTAAACCCTAGCTCATAAAGACTTTACCCACTTACTGCTTAATGGCAATTTATACACTAGTAGTCCACTAACCGAATCTTTACCAATTAATTAAGAACGTACTCGTTAATCCCAAGGGTCACCTGCCGGTCCAACTAAGCTCACTAATCTAAAGGCAAAGGTAGGTTATTATTTGTGATCCTATTGGTCTAGATCTATAAATCACTATATGGAGAGCTATCCCAGACTCTAGATTACTTGGTCCGTATCACTAGATCTAATTGAATGATAGGTCGCATACAAAATCTCGTAAACAAGTATATTGATAAACATAAACAAGCATCAAACGATAAATCAAGAAATCGAGATAAACAAAACCAAACATTTAAATCTTCATATTAATGGCTAATAGCCGAAGGTGTTATCCTTCAAACGTCATAATAAATACAAGAGCAATTATTTAGCCAAGGTAAACTAACCGAGTTAACGAATGATACCAAAAACTGAACGATTACTAAAGTATATGGAATTACATGTTGTCTTCTATGGATTGGAAAGCGTTGCAAGACCTCTTCTACTCTTTTCTCCTCTAAAAATCGACTTTTATGGTTTAGGTATCGAGAATATGATTTAGCACGCTTAAAACTCGTTTTTGAGTTTTGTATTTATAGGGTCTGGAAGTCAGTTCGATACGACGTATCTAAGGAATTGGATACGGCGTATCGGGGGTTTCTTGAGTAGGGACCACGTTTGATATCTTCCAGAATATTCACATACTGTATCTTCAATACGGCGTATTGACTTCTTCTAGGTATGACGTATTGATCTTCTTACCTTTGTGGTCTTTGGTGAGTGTAGGCATGGATACACCGTATCTTCCTTGATGGATACGGCGTATTGGTCTTCAGAATAGTAACCTTCAAAATATCTTCATTTAAGCTCCAAAATGCGCGCCTTTTGCTAACTTTCACCAACCTTCTCAAATATAAACGATTAAGTAACAATTCTTTGCAATAATTATACAAAATGGGTTAATAACATGGGATAAATGATGCTATAAAATAGATGTTATTTGATGTTATCAGAGAGTATGTACTCCGACTCAACAAAGCAAAGGAAGCCGAATATGGTGATAAAATACATCCAAAATGAGAAGGTCCTTACAAAATACTTGAAAACGATAGCAAAGGAGCTTACGTCCTCTCAACCATCGAAGGAAGAATAATCACTCAAACCTGGAACAGAGTCAACCTTCGAAAATACTATATGTAAGAGGATAGCCCCCGGGAGCTATGAATCCTCAAGACTTACATATCAATTTTATTTTTGTTAAAGACCTTCACGAAAGGTAAATTGTACCGGCTACGCGCCTACAAATTATGAAATGAGAAACACTTTCAATCGCAACTAAATTACATTAAGTGTTAAATGTAATAAACGCGCGTATAAAATCTGAAAGGAAAAAAGGACTAACTACCCTCCATATAACCATTTGGTAAAGGAAAACATAAACAAAGTCACATGTGCACAACAAATGAAAAATAAAGGGGACAAACAAACCCCCAATAGGACCATTAGCAAACATGGCATAAAGCTACATGAAAGCTTATGATATACGAACATAAAGTATAACCATGTCTAATGGCATACTGCCACAAAAAACAAATAGTCAATAAAATTGTTTGGAGATAGGCACACAGGCACCATAGCAAAGCATGAGGAACAACACATGAACATCAAATGAAGGGACTTGAGGAGGGACCCACACCGGATGATTTATGAAGAAGATTGAAAGGAGGCTCTAGAGACTTGAGCAGGCCTAAACTCTTCTTCGAATGATAAGCCAAAAGATCCAAGTATGGGAATTCAACATGATAAAAATTATCAATGGGTTTATCATAGACATCCGCGGCATCCGGGTCATAATCATTTACATCCTCTAACTGCAAGCTTATACACATACCAATCACCTCCTCAAAAGCTTGCGCCCTCCTAACAAGCATAGCCTTCTTTTGTAAATAAGCCAACAGAGCACTAAAAGAGTCACTTGAAATGAGCTTCTTAACAACATGAGGAAGTAGATCGGTAACCATCAAAGAATGATCTTCATTAGCTAAATCAAGCTTTTCTTTAAAAACTTCCAGTTCAGCCTTCAAAATGGCCTCAGTAGCAAGCATGGTAGCCTCATTCTCTTCAAACTGGCGATACCTACCGCATAAAGATTCAGTATCACTCTCAAGAATCTTCTTAGAAGACTCAACTAGATGAGACAACTCTCAAAGATCTGTGATATCCCTCACCAGCTTCTTATTTTTAGCTTTCAAGTCACGGACGAGAGCAGCTTCACCAACCGATGACCTACCTTCAACACCCAACAGTTTAGCTTCTAGTTTGGAAATAGTAGCAGCAAACTCGGATCGCTGGCTTTTAAGGTCCAAAACTTTGCTATGAAGCCTCAAAACCTCTGCGGATAAAGAATGAGCTTCTCTATTCAACATAGTTCTAGAAATCATGACTTCAAAGCAGAAACATCGTGGAAATTGGCCAACTCATTCAAGGAAAATCCATCCAACCATATCTGGGTTTTCGGATGACAAAACCCGTTAAGGATATCATGAGATTCCTGAGCCTCGTCGTCACCTAGTAAAAATTCAAAATAAGTAAAACCACAGCAAATGTGAAGACAGTAAGATAAGAGGGATAAAAGGAATAACCTGGCAAGAAAGGATCGACATCCTCACCCTCCTTAGAGCAAGCCAAGGGACCAACAAACCCGATACGCCTCCCAAAAAAACAGGGGAAGAAGCCCTATCAACGGAGAACCTAAGCCTCTTCCTTTTAGAACCACCCGCTGAAGAACCCATAATTTCTTTCCCTTTGGGAAATAAACTGACGGGAGCAAATACAGGCATGGCTCCCTATGGAGCAGGATGAGCAACCATACTCACCCTCCTAGCATAAAGGGATGAAACACCAACACCTAAATAGGCAGACTGCATCTTAACATTTTCCCCTAGAATACTAACAACAACAATATTTGGGCTCCCCACAGACAATGGAGCGCTAGCCGGAACAACAAAAACACTAACGGGATGATTCCCCAGGAATTGAAGGAAGTCTTTTAGAGTCATCTCTGAAAATAGGGAAAATGACAGTCAAAGAAAAAAATATAGCAAAGAAATAACAACACGAGAAAAGAAGCATACCCCGACCATCAATCAGGATAGCCGAATGTAAGGGAAACCCCTCCCAAGAACAAGCCAACCCGGCCAAATAAAGGATATGCTCCAAGAATGTCCAAAACTTAATAGGGTAACGTGACAAACTAGATTGAAGAGGTACATCATAAGGTTCTGCAGGAAAGGGGAAAGAAAGAGTACCAGGATGATGCCTAAAAGAAGTAACAAGACCCGGGTGCTGATCAGAAAAAAAGATTTTCATGAACAAAGATAAATTTTGATTTCCAACCAGGGATATTGAGCATGAAAGTTTTCAAAATGGTGGGAACCGAATTTCTAGCATGTTTTTGAAAGGTCAACCAATCCCGGGCATACCCAAGGGCAAATAAAGACCTAAACAAAGACAAAGTTGGTTCACCACCATAAGCCCTACAAGCCACTGCAAAAGAAGATAAATGAACGACACCGAAGGGATTAAGGAGGGATATGTGACACTGAAAGAAATCCAAATCCTCTAGAAAAAATCTGTTAAGGGGAAGTCGGAAGTTCCCGACAGTAAAAGGGAAAGATATAAAGTCAAATAACCCGGTAGAGCATCAAGAGCAGTACGGTCAGAGCCATAAAGAATGGGATCATAGCAAGAAGGAATAAGAAACCGGTCAACAAACTTCGCGTACTCCTCCCCCGTGACGGTGCAGGTACTACTGGCAATCTCGAGTTTCAACATAACAGAAAGTGAAAAACAAAAAAGGAAAAAGATCAAAGCAACAAACCTAAAAAAAGGGGAAGGAAGACAAACACCAACTATAGATAAAAAATTTGAAAACAAAAGAACACGGTAAAAAGTAAAAAGAAAGGAGAAAATAATGTATTTATACTGGAGAAACAAGAAATCTGGGCGGTACACGTGTCCCACTAACGAATTGAATGGTTGAAGATAAGAGCGCGTGATGATTATGCGCCTATATTTATGGTAAAAATAATAGAGTACAGCTTGGGAACAGGAAGTGGCAGGCGCCGAAATAATGTTTCAAGCTTCCAACATTCAGTTTTTAAAAGACATATAGAAAAACCCACCAAAACACCATGCGAGAAAAAGCAGATGCCTTATGCTGCGAAAGATTAGCATAACACATCAGACTAGGGGCTTGATGGTGTACCCCATCTCACGACTAGGAGCCTAGCCTCCGACGCTGCACAGATAACACTTCGAAGTGTTCATTGGCGTAAAGCCCACTGAGGGCTACCGTAAGGGAATCACCAATACACAATGAAGCACATCCAAAATGGAGACTCGAGCCTCCGAGAAACCCAAAGCGTCTAACGAGCTGAGCAAGGCTCCGAGTTAAAAGACAAAGCAGAATATTTTATAGACGCAACAAGGACAAACGGTTGTCCTTTATTCGCGCGCATGCATAACCACTGCATGTGCGCACGATCTCGGAGCCTCGATGGATGCCTTCTCATTGGCTAACAAGATAATGCTCCACTCTAGCCAACCAAAATCAGACACGTAGCAGGGTCTAGCTCATTCCTAGGGTTTGCCTATAAATAGCGCCTCATTTACCTAAATCACGTATATTCACACGCACTCACTACTTTCTCTCTCTAAAACACATACCATTTCCATGTTTACTGATTCTCATGCCGGAGCTGGTTCGTAGGGTCCACCCCTATGCTCCGTGCTAACCCAAGTGATTTCTTTCTGTTTTATTTCAGATTTACACCCACGCTTTGAAGTATCCAAGTCTGTTCTCCACACAACAGGCTCTGATCAAGAAGGTACAAATCATTATACGATCAAGCTGAATTGCACAAATATTTACTATTATATCGAATATTTTTGAACTGTTTGGAGCATCATTTCGGTTTGATCGGTATATAATTGTTTTGGTTATAAAATTATGTCTTAGCAACTCAACAGTTTTGTTTAACAGTGTGTATTGAAAAACAGATATGCTAATTAGTATTAACAATAGGCAATGCAGCTATAGTCATTTTCAAGTAACGAGAGGTACAAAATAATACTAATAATCACTTTACCTATTATTCAATTAAACCCGACCCAACCGATAGGCACATTGACCCGTCATATGTTGTCAAGTTGATTTTTACGCCTTGACTAAGCTAAGGAACCACCTTAGTTTTTTTGCTGGTTCCGCCACTGAATCTGATATCTCACTTACGCCTACCCTCAAAACACACCTATCCCCACCACCATCGGACGTCTCAACCACAGTTATACTGCTCCACCACCCAACCCACCACCTCCGAACCAAAACACCGCCACTAAGAGCCCAACCACCACAGACCACCGTCGAAACCGCACCTCCACTAAATGATCGGAATGTTAAGGGATTGATTTCGTTAGGAATGTTGAGGGATTGATTCATTAAAATGTGCATACGAGCAAATCCTCATCTCTGTTTCTTTAGGTTTGCTTGTTGGTGAAAGCTGCATATGGTGAAGGTGAATAAAAGATGCCCTAAATATATATATCTGGATGTCTATGTATCTGGCCCAATTAAATGAAAGAAAGTGGCCAAAAATGATTCAATTAAATTAAAGAAAGTGGCTCAATTAAACTTAAATGATTTAGATTTTAAAACAATAAAAACAGATTTTAACAATTTAATTTACCTACTAATATGTTAAATTAATATCTCTTATTCAATTTTTTTACAACTTTAACCTTAATTTGAATACAAACTTAATGGGTAAAAGTGTAACATTTGTTCGCTACAAAAATAGTCACCGGGTACCCGCCACTGGATTACGTGGGTACCATGCTAGTTATAATTATGATGTTTAAATTGTATAAATATATTATAGCGCGATCAAAACCTCGCCGTTTCGATCGCGTTATAATATTAGCCCAAAAACGTCCGTAAGCCCAAAAGACTTTTAGAAAAAGTTTTTAAAAGTTATAGAAAACCGCTCGAACTATGCATCAAGTTACGAAAACTACATTCGATTTTCAATTATTTACGTATTTTTTATATAAAAAACTTTATTTATCAAATATGTAACAAATATTTACTGATTTCTTCATATAAATATATACCGCTAAAAAGATCTTCAAATTGCGAACACGACGAGCCAAATATTGCAAAGCTTTTGAGATATGTACAATTTTATAAAAGATGTTGAAGTTTTATATATATTGTAAAAAAAAATCATAACACTCCCTTAAACTATCTGATAATTTTAAAATACACCACATGGGTAAAAGACGTACAATTCCATGAAAGTTTAATTTATATAAATTACCCTATTTACGGCTATTATATATAACAAACTTTTTTTTTTCAAAATATCTAACAAATATCTAACGACTTCTTTAATAAAAAATATACTGACGAGAAGGCCTCTGTATTATGAACAAAATGAGCTCAATATTGATATGCTTTTAAGATACATACGATTTCATAACAAATGTCGAAAATCAAAACACACCATTAACTACCTATTAACTTTAAAAACTGCCTAGAGTTTAATTAAGGTTAAATATATAAAAGTGTATGTTCACCCGAAATTTCAGCATAAATTGAGTATAAACAAGCATGATAGCCCGCGCGTTGCGGCGAGGCTTATTATTTTGCGAATCGATTACATAAGAAGTGAAGCTTCATTCGAAAGTTTTGGCCTTTTTTTGGCTTAACTTTATGTTGCATAAATTTGGTATGATATGTCTCTCGTTTTGCTTAAATTTGTATAATACTTAAACTGCTGAATAGAGAATTACTATCATTTTTTCCATTCAGTTTATTATTTTTCTCGAATGAATATTTTTTAATATGCATTTTCCAGACTAGATATAAATGTAATTTTACGTGTTTGTACAATTGAAATCTATTGACAAACGTGTGGCGGCAAGCTTATTTATCTTTGGTTGTCGAATATATATTTTAGTAGTTGTTTTGGCCGCGCGTTGCGACGGGGCTATTTTTGTTTATTTTTTGAAGATGCATTATCGTAATTGTGTAGCCAGTAATTTTTTGGTAAGAAGTAAACTTTCATAGATTTGTCCACCATTAGCCTTTAGACTACCTACACTTCTACATATTTAGCTTTCATTAAACTTTAAGGTAGTTTTTAAAGGTAATAGGTAGGTTAAGGGTGTGTTTTTAAAATATATTATTTAAATGTATATTAATCGTCGACATTTTTTACAAACACGTACGCATCTCAAAAGCATTAATATTGAGCTTGTTTTGTTCGTAATTCAGAGACGTAGTCGTCGGTATATTTTTTATCAAAGAAGTCGACGGATATCTATTAGATATTTGTTATATAAAATAGTCGTAAATAGCAAAAACAATACGGTTGTTTATATAACTTGAACTTTTATAGAATTGCACGTCTTTGACTTTTGAGGTTTATTTTAAAGTTATTAGTTAGTTTATGGTATGTTTTGAAATTTTTTTTCAAAAATATATAGCAAAGGTCAACATTACATTTCTTAATCATGTCGTTTATTTTAAAGTCGTTAGGTAGTTTAGGGTGTCTGAAAGTTTATTTTTTTTTAAATATATATATATATATATATATATATATATATATATTAAACTTCAACATTTTTTAAATAATTGTAAGTATGTCAGAAACATTGCAATATTGGGCTCGTTTTGTTCGCAATTCGAAGATCTTTCCACGAGTATTTTTTTATCTGAATGAATCGGTAGATATGTGTTATATATTTGCTAAATAAAATTTATTATATAAAAAAGTCGTAAATAGTTAAAAGTTGAGGGTCCGTTTTGTAAATTTTCTTTTTTTATTTCGATTTTGGGCCGGGAATTTTTTTCTCTTCATTTTGGGCCGGTTTTTGCCGTCGTCGAAACGACGATGTATTATGCGAATAATGAATATATTAGTAATAAGCCTCGTCGCAACGCGACGAGATCGTATTTCTTCGTCTGTATAATTATGTTTAACAGGGCCTTGACCAAGCCTTTTACCATAACTGGGCCTTAATTAGTCCAAATTAAATATAACTAGTACTTGTATGATTTTAACGTCCGCTAAACTTGGCCTGATCTCATTCAACTATTTAAGACAAACATCTAGCGGTCCGTTTGTTTTATTGATAGGTTTGGAATAAGATTTGGAATTGATATAGGATTTTGATTTTAAAAAATGTAACAGAGAAAATATAATATAAATTTGTAATTTTGTATTATAAATTGATTTTAAAATTATTTGTTGAATAAAAAAATATAAAAAAGAAAAAATAGATGAAAGAGAAGGAAATTTGGAGATGAAGCATTTCATCCGATTGAGTTATAGGAGATGATGAAGCATCAATATTCAATTTTAGAATTGTACCAAACAAAAAGTATAGAAATAAGCCCATTACTTTAAATCTAAATCCAATAAACAAACGGACCTTAAGATCTGATCATCTTAGTTATTTTCAAGCTTCATGGATTCCCACTTGACCTATCTATCAAGTTCTTCTAAATACTTGAAATTCGATAACCTTAAGTTCTCTTATGCTATTTTGTACGTTATTTCGAAAATTAAACTTACTCTTTGTTTAAATGATAATGTTGTGGGTATGTTTTTTTGAAAATACTTCGCGATTTCTGCACTTGATACGTACGAGCTAGCTAACACATAGAATTCTCCCATTAACCAATGGAGTCTCCACACAAAAGATATGTGCACCACAAGGTCCTCAACATGCACTATTGGGATTTTTCCTACTAATTCTTCAATGGGTGATTGGTACAATGTTATATTCCTCAGTGATATAATCCCACAACCTAACGCTAGATGTAATGGTAACCACAAGAATAGACCGTGGTTATCAATGCGACGTCACTTTTTTTCTTTTAAAACAACTTCATGATGAACTCAATGTAATAAGGAGATCGCACAACAAACATAACTCGCTTAAAACACAAATATACCTGATTGTACAATACATGGCACAACCAGGCCTTCGATGGTGATTGAAGGGTGTACGGGGTGTGTGTTCCAGCCAAGCTATTCGTAACCTGTAATAAGAAATACGAAGACACTACGTTAAGTGATTGCGCAGTGGTTGAACCCTGCAAACCACCTCCGGCGCGCGAATAAGTATTTGATATGGTAGGTAAATGATTTGAGAGAGTGTTAAGGTGTTAAGATAGCATACCATAATGAAGTGACCGGCCAAAGTATTTATAGGAGAAGAGAAATAGCTTTGGCAAGCCTTAGCACGTTTTTAGGAGATCATGGGGGTGTCCCATGATTTGTGGTAACCGCACCGCCTACGTCATCAATACCCAAAAAAAATTAAATAACACACACTCACACACAACAAGGAAAGGAAAACTTGGTGTTAAATACAACCGATAATGTTGTTTTTGGGTTGAGGATGCGTCGAGTGGGGAGTGTTGTAGTGGGTGACGCGTCTATCTTGAGGATCGACCATATTGAATGACCGACCATTACACTCGGTCTAACGTCACGACTGTTAGACAATGAAAACCCCATATGTTAATCATTATTAATCATCCACTATTTATAGAGTACACATGACAAACAATATTAAAACTCTAATGGACCTTAACCCACACACGGGCTTGGACTTATTTATTTATTGGCTAATGCTTTATCATTCCTAATTTTCAAGATTTTTGCACCGTTTTTGTTTTGGCGTATCCGCTAAGATCAAATGGGTGTTTGTTTCGTCTTATGAAATATAAGCCCATTTAGGCTTATATTTCATAAGCCCTATTTTTTGGCTTATTTTAAGACTTGTGGGCTTATATAAGTTTATTATGATATGATAACCTTATATAAGCTCATAATAAGTAGGGTTGTAAACGAACTGAACGTTCAGTGAACATTTCATGAACCGTCAAGTAAAAAGTTCGTTTATGTTCGTTTATTTATTAAATGAACGAACATGAACATTATTTTACGTTCGTTTAGCTAAATGAACGAACATGAACAAAAGTTTCATCCGTTCGTTTATGTTCGTGAACGTCCGATTATGCGTTCATTAACGTTCGTTTATGTTCGTTTATTTGTTTATGTTCATGAACCGTCCTGTAAAAAGTTCGTTTATGTTCGTTTATTTATTAAATGAACGAACATGAACATTATTTTACGTTCGTTTAGTTAAATGAACGAACATGAACAAAAATTTTGTCCGTTCTTTTATATTCGTGAACGTCCGATTATGCATTCATTAATGTTCGTTTATGTTCGTTTATTTGTTTATGTTCGTATGATATCTTTTAATTATATACTTTTAAAACTGCTATCTTTAAACAAAATAACACTTATGAAACAAATTATTATGCATAATTTGATAAATTTAATGTTTTTTTCTACGTTAGTGCCAAAAGGTACAATTGTGGACAATAATATCACATTACAACAATTACATATATTATGTAGGGTGCTACTATTGGTACCCCATGGCCCGCTAAAAAGTAACAAAAAGTTACAAAAATTCTTTTTGTACCCTCTTTTTACAGTGCAACGCAGTTTTTTATCAGTTTCTGTTTTGTAATTTTTAACAGTTTCATACTTTTGACCTGTTAAACTTTATATTTTTCGTTCCG
>BQNB010119853.1:0-15570 GCA_026074375.1 Tanacetum coccineum
TTTTGGTCTATCTTAGTTTTTTGATGATTTTTTTAAAGCTAAATTATCCTAAGAAATAAGCTAGACATTTGAAAGCAAGTTTAAAACTACTTAATCCTATATGTAATTCAAGAGCTTACTGAATTTTAAAGGCTAAAAACTATTTAAGCTATCCTAATTTTTATCAAAAACCATTGCAGTTTAAGACTGCAGTGGTGCCTATCAGATGGAAATGGCAAAGAGGCATAACACAAATGCAGGTGACCTCTTTGGTCAAGCCTGCAAAACACACTCCTAATGTGTGTGCCTTAACATAATGCAAACACAAAACTAAGCCTAAAAAGCGTAGATCCAATTTAGCTTAACAAAGAAATAGGGATATCTCCCCTGGTGCTAAAAAATACTAAATAAGCCTTAAATTTTTAACTTTTGAAATCTAACTTCTGAAAACCCTTTTACAACTAATTTTAAATGAAAATTGAACTGACTAAAGTAAATTGCACAATTCAGTTTGACTTTATGAGGTCAAACTGTATTGAACCAAACACTTCTTTAGTATATGACAGATTTTAATTATAGCTATTAAGAAGCTTGAGTTTACATTTTTGTCCCTGCCATTTTGTACTAGGCCTCTTGAATTGACCAATTCGCCCTTTGATTGAGAATAGCCCTCTTGTTTTGACTATGGTAGAAGGTGAGGGTGATGATGAATAGTGAACATGTTCTTGGCGCCATTTTATTCATTTTAACTGAATTGGGTAAACGGGGGGTATAACTTTGGGGTATTGGCAACCTTAGTCCTTGTCTTTGTTAAACAAAAGTCCTAGTGTAAAATATCTTTTAATCTTGGCAGAAATGGTCCCTGGGCTTACTTAAAAGGGTTTTGCAAACTTAGTCCTTGGTATTTAACAACTTAACAAAGGTTATGTTAAGTGTTTTTGGGATTTTTGTCTTTCTAGGTTGAATTTGGTTGACCATTGCTTGACTTGAGTTGACTACTTTTGACTTTTGATAGCTTTCTCCCGGCTCTTGTGTGCTCTTTCGTTTTTCGTGTTTGTGTTTGTTTGATTTTTTGTCGTTTTCTTTTGATTTTTGCATATCCGTACCTACACAATCAGAAAGATAAAACAAGCAATATACAAGCATTTTATGCACAGTTTTGGTCTTTTAAGAGTTATTTTCAATATAAAACGGATATGTGTTTTCACACATATCAAAATTCCCCAAACTAAATGATTGCGTGTCCTCACGTAATATTACATGCTCTATAACCAAATACCCCAAAACCTCCCCAAACTAATCCTTTGAAAAGTTGAAAAATAAATCATGGGAGAATTAAGAAAGTCATCAAGTTATAAACACCTTGCTTTCCCATTTTCAATGTTTTTCCATTTTTTAGATTTTCTTATTTACAATTTATTCATGTGTGACATAATGTATTGCTTTCATTATTCATTGATAACTTTAGATCTTTAGAACAAAAAGCACAATAGTGTCAAATGGATAAATCATTCTCCCTGACTTTCACTCTCCATGCCAAGCTTTAAAACAAGATCATTATAAAATACAAGTTATGATGCTAACACTACTCATAAGAGCTAATTGTGTACTTACTCTTCCCCCCTTATTTCCTAATTTTGTATCTCAAGATTTTATTTAAGTCATATACCCGAAGGCTCTTTAAGACTTTTATTTCGATTAAAATTATTTAATTCGAAAATAAAATCGAACGTAAGACGCATTAATTAGTTCCTAGCCCTTTTCATAAGAAACAATGCAATCAGATTAATCTAAGTCAACATCATTGGCGACCAAAATTTGGTTCTATTCGTTTATTTAAGCTGGTACCATGTTCGTCATATACCCTTGAGGCTCTTTAAGACATAAATGAACCAATCTTATTTGCACCATATACCCTAAGGCTCTTTAAGGTACAAACAAGATAAAAATTAAGCAACATTATTAGACCTCGGCCCTTTAGAAGGCTACAACATCGGCCGCGCTTCCTACAAGATGCATCAAACATATTTCAACCTCGGATTATTACTATGTGCTTTATTTAGAAGACTGCCACATCGGTTGTGAGCCGGCAAGATGCAGTAAACTTTTATTCAGCCCACAGTTTTATTTTTAGATTCTACTTACCCCATATACCCCCCCCCTTAAGGCTTCTTTATGGGATAAGCAGATTATTTATTCTTATGATACATATAGTATGCCAAATTAAGTATTCCTGATATATATTATCTCTAAATCATAAAGAAACTAAAGAAAACCGCTATGAACTAACTATTAACCAAAAAACCGAACAACTTTACTTATTAAACATTATTATTAGGGTGAAACAATCTAATGGGAGAAAAAGCCATAATTAACACTCATGAGCCTTAAAGATCGTAATCAACACTATCATTTCTTATTCTTTGCAATTTAAAATCTCTAATAAAGAGATTCGCAAATACTTAGCCTATATAAAATCCAACTCGGCATATTTAAAATCTACTTGAGATTAGCACAAGTCTTCATTTACTAATGATTTCAAGTCTAGCATGTTTAAAGTCTACATAAGACTAGCACAAACTATCATCATTAATTGTTAAGGGAGAAAGCTAGAACTCAACACATTCGATCGGGTCAAAAAATTACTTCTTATTCTCACCAACGGAAAACCTACATTCGTGTCTTAACACTTATTATTATTATTATTATTATTATTATTATATTTTTTTATTTTTATTTTTTTTTAATATTTAACTAAATAACAAGACTGGAAAATTTAAAATTTTTGCTATTTTTTGGGGGAAAACGGGTACGCGAGAATAAAACAATAAGCAAGCAACATCAAATCGATAGATTCCCTCCCCAAACTAAAACGAAACATTGTCCTCAATGTTTAAGGCGGGTCTCTACGTAAATCTAAGCCGTTTATTAATTATGCAAAGATAAACGTGAATCGATAAGATGAAAGGATATCGGATTTCCCCAAACTAAATTCAAACAAAGGCTAGGAAGCTCGAGTGATACAGGACACAACACCGAACACGAGAGTCTTCAGAAATTTGTTGGTTCAATCCTACAAAAATCACAACAAACAAACACAAAGAACGGTAGAGGCTAGCCTCAATACATCACAACACATTTAGAAAATAGAAAGAAAATAGAAAAGGATAGGCATGGGGTGAACTCCCACGAAGCAGCTTGTTTTTGTTCACCGAGTCGCAAGCTCGACTCGATCCCTGAATTCATTTGTCCTTAGGGAGAGCAAATGGAACTGGCTTTAAAAGAAAAATGGAAAGTAGAGATGCCAGGGTCAAAAATGGTGTCTTCACTCCCGAAGGAGAGAAATGAAGAAAGAAAAAGAATGAAGGTCAAATCTTAGAAAACACCCTAAAACACAGTGTGGTTATCAAAATAGCCCGCTCGGTTTAAGACATTTCTAACATCCCGGTGGTTCCGGTGGAGGGACGAGAGATGATGGGCTTGTCTATGTCAAGTTAGGTAACCTTCATTATCTTCATCTCGGAATCATCATTCCAACACCTGTGGAATTTAATCAGTCTTGGAACTAGAAAATATCGATCTCTCTGATCGGTTCACTATCCTCAACGGGGATAAGAGATACGAAAGAGACTCAATAATTAAACTTTGATTAGCATGAACATTTTCCTGTGACCGGGAAGTTGAAATCTCACAAAGCAAAGTCATAACGATTAAATATTCCAAGTACTACAAGATAATCCTTGAAGGAAGTGTAAAAGTTCACCGGCGAACTCATGGTGAAGAGGATCACTCCTTGGAGAAAAAGAAATCGAAGTATCATGGTCGGAAATCACTTGAACAGCAAAAATTAGGGTGGTATCTTCACAAAGCAAACTTTCAAGAAAAAGTGCATCTCCTTCCTGATCATAATAACCTCTTCATAATCCATTGAAATTCCATAGCAAGAAAAACATCAATTTCCATCAATAACATCTTCGCGGATCAAAACATTCACCCTTATCGGACAAAGGTGTTTGAAGTAACACAGGTTTGTTGGAATTCTCGATCTCGACGTCTTCTTCCATCTCATCAAAAAGAGGATTTATGGTGCTAGATTTTAAATTGTCATCAAATTCTAAAAGAGGATTTGAATGAGCTTGAAAATTTCCTTCATGAGAATCCTTTTTAAGGATTGAAACGTCAACACCTGGTTGGTAATGAGTTAAAGGGTAAACTTTCAAGATTATCATAGTCTTCACCAATATAAGAATAGGGAGAAGGATCATCAGAAGTATAGTGGATCCTGCCACTAAACGGTCATCTTTTGAGAACTCATGACAGAAATGCGTGAACAAAATGTCATAATCCTTTTTTTCTCAAGATTTATCGGCATAAATAAACAAGTTCTTCCTTCATAGTTCATAAAGTCCATATGTTCTTCGTACAAATCAAATGAGAAGCTTTTCGGTGCAAGAAAAGGATCTTTCCCTAAAATAATAGGCACGTTATCTCGGTCTGGTACAAAATTAACCACATAACAAAAATCCGCAAAAAATGAAACCATCAACGCTAACATCAACAACCTCGCTATGCCCATGTGAGTAACTGGAAACGATTTTCAAGCTCGAGTGTTCATTCGATTTGGAGTCAAAGCTCCAAGCCCAAGTTGCTTTGTAGATAAATTAAGTAAAAGATTTATGCACAGCTCTGGAACGTCTTAAAAAGCACTAGTCCTATCGAGTTCTTGTAAAGCACATGGGATAAGAAATTTTCCAGATCTTCGAGCTTCTCGGGAACATTGTTCATGATGATGGCAGAACATATCAGCATATTACGGTTGTATGGCGATTTCGAATCGGAGCTTCTCTTTGTCCTTAGTAAACCACGCTTAACATTTTGTTGCATTTTCGGTGCATTTGCGATGAGAGCAATCTTTCAATCCAAACTCTAAACGTGAGTTTTGTTTAAAAAACATCTTCAAAAACCGGCAATGTTGAGCACTTGGTTATCATTCTCTCTTACTTTCATCCTCTCGGGATAATGAATTTAGGTTGATACGACATTGGTTTTGGAGAATTAGGCTCTTGAATTTCAATGTTAACGGTTTTCTTTGCTTTTGTATTGGATTTCACGAATCGAAATCTTCTTCCCTCTGAGGTGGACTTATTGTGCGTATTAATCTAACTTTTTTTGCACTTGTCCATTGATGACCTCCGGTTTTGTTCGCGTTCCTTTTAATGAAAAGAAACAAACGGGTGTAGGAACAAAGAGATCCGAATGTCCGTCATAAGTTTTACCACTTCGAGTTGTATAGCATTAACAGCTCACGAGGAAAGGGTAAGTTTTTTTGGATTACGGGCGTGACTCTGGAAGAGTTCCTAAAATTCGAAAGATGAACGGTGTTGAAGTTACAACTTAGAAAGCATTTTTCCTTAAATTAGTCATTGGTTTGTAAAACCCTGGAGCTGATTTTGGCATATTCCGTAACCAAAAGCCATCATTAGCCTTGACATAATTCTCAGAATCGGTCCTTGAAACGCCTTGCCATTTGTTAGGAGGAGCTTTGATAAAACTGTGGTGTTTAGTTTTGGAGGTTGTACACTTGTCCTTGGTGAATTAAAGTTTTGGATTGAAATTTTAATTGCCTCCACGGTTTTGATTCGAATTGAAATTGTTTCCTTGATATCGGTTTTGGTTCCTTGGTGTTTTGAACATTTGGTTGATTAAAACCAGGTGGTCTCATTTAATTTGCCAAATTAGGAGGATTTCTTTGAACAAAAGTTGTTGCCAGACTCGGCGGTTTGTTGGAAAGTAATGTTATCATGAAAAACGGGAAATCATTCTTGTTAAAACGACAATTTTTGAAATTATTGTTGAACCACAGATAACAACAAACTTCTCGACTGCTTGACGGTAACAGAGTCGTGACATTTTTTTTCACTAATCAGCTATTCTAATCGGCTTATCAATATCCATTTTATCTTCAAGAGAAGCGGCCGAGTTGTTGAAATCAAAAGATTAGAAGGTGTAGAAGTATAAAGAGAGCATCGTACTCACTCTTTTCAATGCACGCTACACTTGAATAACGAACCTTGGATTTACGTCTCAATTATGGCAAACCATCACGTGGCATCTATCTAGAAATTTCCAGCCCGGACTTGCGTAATCTAAAGCATCTTGATCAAGGGTATTCAAAGAATTGTAGAACGATACAAGTGATGTAATTCCGGAAAAAACCAGATGTGGACATGAGCGAAGGAGTCCTTTGAAAACGTTCCCAAATGTCTCATTAGCGTATTGACGAAAACCCGTAATCTCATTGCGGAGATTGGTTGTTTTTTATGGAGGAAAGAAATGATTGATGAATTTTGCAACAAGATCCTCCCATGTGAGAATGGATTGAGGTGGTTCTTTATCTAGCCATGTCTTAGCCGCCCCGTCAATCGAAAAATGGAAAAGCAAGAGCTTAACCGTTGTGATAGGAACATGGGGGTATCGAAAATTATTGGTGATGCTTTCAATGAAACGGATGTGGTTGTGTGGTTCCTCAAGTTTCGTACCACGAAAAACTTTTGATTGAACAAGGGTAATAAGGCTCGGTTTAAGTTCAAATTTTTTTGCTTGAAATGGTGGAATCACGATAGCATTCTCAAACCCCCCGGTGGGTGCTTGGAGAAGCTCGGCCATGGTACGAGTATCGGCCATCGGTATCTCGGGTACCTCAACAATAACCGGTGTTAATTGTTGTTGTTGTTGTCGGGATCGTCTACGGTTAGATGATCGAGTGCGCATGCACTAAAGAAAAATTTACACCAATTTTTTTTGGCTTTTTTCAATTTATATATATATTTTTTTGGTTTTTTCAATATATATTAACGGATAACGAGAAGACAACTTAAACCAAATAATCAAACTTACTTCACGGTAACTCTTAAAAAATTTACTTTTCAAGATGAGTCGTACCTCGTAAATGACACAAATGGTAAGTTTTTAAATCTTTGATTCGAGTTGGGAACTTATTATGATAATACCTCAATGGAAGGTATTATTTGTTGGTGTTCGGTAACCAACTTTGTTTATTTTATTTTTTTAATTATGGACAATTTTTTTTTCTTTTGTTTTTTAAATTTTTTTTTATATGATAACTATACTAAAAGAAAAGAAAAATATTTTTTACTTTTCATATTTTTTTAATTTTTTTGATTTTTATAAAAAACGTAACTTTCGAGACGAAAAGTTCTCCAAACCACGATCGACAAATTCAAACGAAGAATCTTAAACACAAGTCCCCAGCAACGGCGCCAAAAATTGATTCGTAGTATTTATACACGTAATAATACCAAAGTAATGAAATTCCCAAATCACCCTTGAGGACAAAGGCAATAAGGAAAAATCACACTAAAAATACAATATATGTATTACCGGGAAGTATTATTCCCCGGGTCGTTTCCCCAACGACTTGTGAAATTGAGACCTCGTTCTTATTCGGACAATGATTCAGATTGAATTTGAAGATTTGGATTTGATTAACTAAATCTACGATTAAAAGCAACTTAAACTAACAATTAAGAACAATTAATCACTAAAACAACTAAACTAATAAACGCGACAATTAAAAAAACTAAATTATTTAAAAATTAAACCTAAAATTATTTTTTAACTTTTCTAAGTCCTGCGTGCCTAAAAAGTAAGAAAAAAGAAGACTAGACCAAAAACGGAGTTAAATCGAACATAAAAATACCAAAAACGAGAACGGGAATCAATCCTGCTCTTTAGAAAATGAGATTTTGTAATTTTAACCCTACAAAAATAATTTTTAAACCTAAACCTAGAAAATAATAAAAGAAAATTTTATAAAAAAGAAAATTATTTTTCTATTTTTTATGATTTTTAAAATTTTTAAACCTAAGTAAAATGATTAAAAATAATCTACTAAATAGAAAAATTCAGGAAAAATTTAGGAAAAATCCTAAACCTAACAAAGATCAAAGGAAAAATAAGACTAGGATGACAGCTTAACTAATAAACTACTAATAAGCTATAATAAGCTACGACTTATATAATGGGTTTAAGCCCAAAAAGACTATAACAATTTAATGTAGGAAGAGGTGTCCAGATGAGTTAATGAAGCATACTGGTTAAGGCATTGGACATGTAAGCTTGAGGTCGTGGGTTCAAGTCTGGCAACATCCTTTTTTTTAAATTTTTTTTTTAATTTTGCAAAACTAAAAGCACAAGCTTGAAGATGACACTTTTTAAAGCTACTTTAATAAAAACAATATAAGCTGAAACTTAAAATTAAGCTATCTAAAAGATTTTTGAAGAACTGTTTATAAAAAGTGAGCTTTTAAGCTCAAAATTGCTTGTTTTGACTAAATCATTTGCACAAAGCTCAATATAAGCTCAAATCAAAAACCAAAAGCTGTCCTATGTAGCTTATGATGTCTACAAGATAAAAATGAAAACCTATACTAACTAAAAACATTTTAAACTAACTGGAATTGATGAACAAAATAGCAAACTCAGAGAAAAGCTTAAAAAGTTCAAAATCAATTTAAGCTCAAATGCTCAATAAGCCAAGGTAGAAGCTGAGCTTATGCAGGCTTAACAATCAACTTATATGCTGCAAATATAAGCCAATAAACTAGATCTTACAAGCTAGAAATTTAGATTTAAAAGCTATGTTCTAAACCTACTGTTTTTGGTCTATCTTAGTTTTTTGATATTTTTTAAAGCTAAATTATCCTAAGAAATTAGCTAGAAATTTGAAAGCAAGTTTAAAACTACTTAATCCTATATGTAATTCAAGAGCTTACTGGATTTTAAAGGCTAAAAACTATTTAAGCTATCCTAATTTTTATCAAAAACCACTGCAGTTTAAGACTGCAGTGGTGCCTATCTGATGCAAATGGCAAAGAGGCATAACACAAATGCAGGTGACCTCTTTGGTCAAGCCTGCAAAACACACTCCTAATTAGTGTGCCTTAACATAATGCAAACACAAAACTAAGCCTAAAAAGCGTAGATCCAATTTAGCTTAACAAAGAAATAGGGATATCTCCCCTGGTGCTAAAACACACTAAATAAGCCTTAAATTTTTAACTTTTGAAATCTAACTTCTGAAAACCCTTTTACAACTAATTTTAAATGAAAATTGAACTGACTAAAGTAAATTGCACAATTCAGTTTGACTTTATGAGGTCAAACTGTATTGAACCAAACACTCCTTTAGTATATGACAGATTTTAATTAAGCTAGCCAATTTGAAATCTAATGAACATAGCCTTAATACCAGATACTATTAAGCTTATAACTACCCTAGTGAACTTATTTTAACAACTAGATAAGCTAGAATTAAAGATCTATAAATTACTCTAATACTTTTTGCTTTTATTGATTTTATGACAGTTGAAAAGTAAAGCTATGATCTAGGATGAAATAAGCAAAAACAGATAAACTAAACTATCAAATAAGCATTTAATAAACAGGAAATAAGCTAGACTACAAACAAGGAATAAAATGACTTGAAAATTGAAATGGTAAACTCATAATTGATCCAAGCTTGAGATTGAGATCCTAACCACTAACCTTACACCCCTAGGTCCAAGTAAGTTGTGTGTTTACAAATCAACCCCAATAAGCCCATCCATGATTGGCTTATCCTTAAAAAAAACTCTTCAATCTGTACGAGCTTATGAGAGCTTGTTATGAGATCTTATCAAACAGCAACATACATATTTGAGAACAACAAGAATTTATGAAAGATTTAATAAAAGAAAACTTGATTTCATTAACCTTGAAAAATGATTACATTCTAGTGAATTTGAAAGTACAATACTAGAAATGGAAACGGAAATAGAAAAAATTACATAAGCTAATTAATAAGCTAAAAACTACAAGACTATCTAACATCTTATGTGTGTGTGAGTGAGGCTTTTTATAGCCATCTGC
The DNA here is from genome assembly GCA_026074375.1 of Tanacetum coccineum. NCBI lineage: Eukaryota > Viridiplantae > Streptophyta > Magnoliopsida > Asterales > Asteraceae > Tanacetum > Tanacetum coccineum. Next base: position 9,910 of record BQNB010119853.1, read on the forward strand.
TGAAGCTTCTAGTCCTCTTGGTAGTTAGACGCTCCTTTTGATCTTGTCCGTACATTCATCTAATCATTGGATCATTAAGCTTGGTCGTTGGATCATATTCTTTCCCACACAGATTGCCAGCGTGGAAATCCATAATTGAGACGTTTGTGCTTGTTCTGTGAGTGATAGAAGAGTAAAATCAATCATTTCCTTGTGCTTCTTTCACTTCCATGTGTCCTCCTAGCTTGGGTGAGCCAATAAGAAGCTTGAGTTTACATTTTTGTCCCTACCATTTTGTACTAGACCTCTTGAATTATCCAATTTGCCCTTTGATTGAGAATAGCCCTCTTGTTTTGACTATGGTAGAAGGTGAGGGTGATGATGAATAGTGAATGTGTTCTTGGCGTCATTTTATTAGTTTTAACTGAATTGGGTAAACATGGGGTATAACTTTAGGGTATTGGCAACCTTAGTCCTTGTCTTTGTTAAACAAAAGTCCTAGTGTAAAATATCTTTTAATCTTGGCAAAAATGGTCCCTGGACTTATTTAAAAGGGTAATGGGCTTTAGGTATTAATTGTGCAGTTTTGGATTCTTGAGGGACTGAATGTGTAACTTTGGGTTTTTGTCCTTTAGTGTTTGACTTTTGTTGACCCATAGTTGACTGAGAGCTTTGACTTTTTGACTTTGGCTTGATTTCCCGGCTTCTTTTGTACTCTTCTGTTTCCCGTGTCCGTGTTTGCCCGTTTTTGACGGTTTTCTTGTGATTTTTGTCTTATCCGTACCTGCACACACAAAACACAAAAACAAGTATATCTTTGCCATTTTTAGTGTGTTTTTGGTCATTTAGGGTTAATTTTGGTATAAACGGATATGTGTATTTTACACCTATCACTTATTAAAGTTGTACATGAAGAAGCCTCAAAGGCAGGTATTGATCCTAAGATCCTTGAAAGTGCTAAAGGTAGTCAAGAATTCAAAAATATACAGGATGCTGAGTTGAAAGTCCTTAACAGAGAACACTCTCAGAAGGTTAAAAGATAAATGGAGCTCAAGAAGAAGAGACTTGAGTTTTATATGTGGACCACATCCAGCAGACTTAAACCTTAACCAATAACAGATTTCAAGATTCATCCCAACTTAATGCCTGCAGTACTTATTGTCTATAGAGGCACAAATAGAAGAAACTTTGATGTTCACAACCCTTTCAAGTTTGCTGACTTTGGAGTCACTGAGTTGGATGAATTGGGTCCAATCATTGAGAAGAAAAAGAACAAAATTGTTGGTGAATTAATGATATCTTTGGGAAAAACGTATGAGAGACTAAGAAAGATACTTAAGGAGCTTGGAATCCAATCATCTCTTCCACCCCCTGCTCCTGAACAAGCATCCTCCCAGTTCTCAGGAAGAAAAAGAACAAGAATGGAGCTAGAGCCTAAAATTCGCATTCCTGCCTTAGAGTGCAACATGAGTCTTCCTGAAGGTGTACCATTTGTAAACAACATGGTAATCGAAGAGCCTGAGTATGGGATGTTCTTTACTGATGTATTTGGTGATGAAGCCTTTCAAAGATGGAGTGGTATCAACAAAGTGGAAGTTGAGACTCTGATAACCTACCTTGTAATGGCCTCAAACATCACAACCCCTAAAAACGCAAGGTTCTGTCAGAAGCTAAGGGAGTTAATTGCAAAGCACCCTGATCAAGAAAAGCTGAAATCAAGGAGGGTGAAGTTGGAAGATGTAGGATCCAAGTTAGACTGAGTACCTCTATGTTTTATCTTTTATAATAGATGATAAGAGCATGTACTGTTTAATGAAGTACTTTTAGAAAACTTAGTATCCTTTAAAAGCTTTCTAGAATTCAATGTAAGAAGAAGTTGTAAGTACTCACTTACACTGAAAAACACTTAGGCTATATTTATATCCAAATAGAGAGAGATTGTTGGGCCAATTTCAGTGCCCAATGATCTTTCACTTAGTATTTGAATACAAAATATCCTAAGTGTTAATATAACATTTAAAGGTCACTGAGTGAACAGTCACTCAGTGAGTTACCTTCAAGATGGTCAGCTTGAGTCTACAAGAAAGACTCTAGCATTCAGTGAGGTGGTTCTTAGTGAATGAATCCTAAGCCAAAGAAGAAGGTGATGGGTTCAGTGAGTTATGGCAATAGACACACTGAACCCCATATGATCTCCAACAACTAAGAGACCCTGAAGACAAGAGACTGAAGAATAGACGGGATAGTTTGAAATGGATAAGTCCAAGCTCTTATCCACCTGAAGTCAAACTATCCTGAATAGGGTATAAAGACAAGGTCATTGTCAACACTGACCTTAGAAAGAGTGTTTGTCTCATACTTAGAATAGAATTGTAATAGAGATAAAGCTGTACAATATGTACTAACCTATCAGCATTGGGACACGCTCTTATCACCCATGTGGGTGCTACCTTTCCTATGTAGTATAAATAGAAAACGTCTTGTAAAGGAGTAGGGTTAAGTTTATGCATTCAAAGTTGTATCTTTCACAAACACCTACTCCTCCAATATCTACTAAGTCCTTGAGCAAGCTCAGTTGGTTAGCATAGTAGTCAACTTTGCATAACACTTTAGGTTTATGCAAAGTTGTTAGTGAGGAGATCACACACACACATTGTCATTCAATCCTCATTGTAATTCCGCATACAAGGGGGTATAATTCTTAATAAATATAAGAGTTAAACGTTGAAAATTAGTTTTGTGTTCTTTACTGTTTTATACTTATATCTTGTCAAAACTGATTTTCATTTACATTACTTAAAGCCATGAGTTAGTTTATCTTAACTACTATAGTTTTGGTCACTAACTCAGAGGGAATAACACCTGACCACATGGATGTTGAACCATCCTTTCCACCAACAAACCTAACTAGGAGAAACACTAGGCTTAGTGCACTTCTGAAACCTAACTTAACCCGAGCACAAATAGTTAAAGAACTCAATGAACTTCACGATATCTCCAAGACCATAGATGTGGCTCTCCCAAATGCACTAAATGCATCCTCAAACCATACCACAACCACAACCTCTTAAATATTGTCTCTACCACCCCTTCCATCACACCTTCCACCACCTCAAACCTTCATGCCACTTAATCAATCCCTATGGATTGATAGACCTTCATCACAACCTCCACAACATGAACACATTTGTGTTCATTGCCGCCATACACAAACTCGTATTCATGACATGCGTGATGAAATGCGATTCATGTTCCACCACATTCTTGAGCGACTCATCGACCTCACAAACCAAAAACCAGTATGGTTTATGCAAGCACTAGTGGATTTGTTAGGTTTCTAGTTTTAGTTAGTCGTTATATTTTGGTAGAACTAGGCCATGTTTTTATTTTTCCTTGTTCGTGGTCATTATACCATAGATCATTGTATGTTTACTACATGGTTCAAGTTTATTTATCATGTGTTATGTTATCATGAAATGATTTTACCTTTATTATATTTGTAATGTATCTTGATCATTTTGATTATGGCTATAACATATTTTTATCCTCCCCAAAAAGGGAGGGTCTGCTGTCTACTTTCCTGATAGCCGGATCCCTTCTGTAAAGAAGGGCGGATCCCTTTTACAAGGGATCCGGCTGATCTGGGCCTACAGGACATATACCACATTTTTTATGTTTTGTTTGGAACTAACATCTTTCTTTTATAGGAATTCCTCAAGCTAGGGGGATCATTATTTATCATCATACTAACCATTGTCTTTGTAACATTCAAATCCATTTAGACTCCTTGACGCCCTCGTTAAGGGAGAGCTTCCGTCAAGGGGGAGCGTCGCATTCGATTCATTTCGAATAATTTTAATTTCTACATATGGTCTCATACATACATACATTGTTAGTTTTTCTTTGACGCTCTTTTTGTTTCAACAAAAAGAGGGAGAAGGAAGTAAAAACTCTAATTTAAGACTTATAAATTTTATTCTTTACTTTCAATAATTTTATGTTTTGTCAATAACAAAAAAGGAGAGATTGTTAATACAAATAAGCCGTAAAAACATTTATTTATATTTTACGATCTTTCTAAGTTTTGTCGATGACAATCATAAAATCATTGAAAGTAGAAAATAAATTACATAAGTTTTAAACCAATAGTTTTTCTAACTCATTACATCTATCATACATCAAAGTTCATACATTTAAACTAAACTCAAGGTTTTGTGCATAAGTCCAATTAAACTTAAAATTGTGTCATAAACTATTTTAGTTGGTTACTTACACATAAGTAACTACACAATTATTTTTATAAAACTATACATTATACAAGTAACACAAAGTTACTTACACATCTATTTTAGAATTTTCTTTAAATAGAAAATGCATTTTACATCATGAATGACATCACCATAATATTTCCATATCTAAGCAAGATCTTGGAAGATTACACAAGATTTTAGAAGATTTGATATCCAAAATCTGGATTTGCATACCAGGTAGCCGGATCCCTTTTGGAAAGGATCTGTCGTATCCGGTGAACAGTGTCAAGAATTTGCCTACAAATAGAAAGCCATTTCTCATGTTTCCATCATCCCTCTCACTCACATTCTCTTTAATATTATCTAACCTTTGATCTCAGATCAAACTTACCTTCATATTTCATTTTGGGTGATTCTCTTATTAGAAGAAGATGTTACCGAGTTAGCATACGAGACGATCAAGCTCCAAGTTTACTTATTGCTAGTCTCCATCATCACATCAAGATCATCCTACTAATTCTTGCTCATCTTTCATTCGTTGTAAACATAAACTTTACATTTGTAAAATATAGATAGCATAGGGTTAGCCCTACCGGTGTTAGGACTCGGTATTTAGCTTTGTATCGAATAAAGTGTAAGCGACGTAGGGTTGGTTCTACCGGTGTTAGGACTCGGTATTTAGCTTTGTACCGAATAAAGGGTAAGCGACGTAGGGTTGGTTCTACTCGGTATTTAGCTTTGCACCAGATAAAGTGTAAGCGACGTTGTGAGGCTTCTCCGCCAAAATAAGGATCTTGTGGACATAGTGTTTACGAACTCTCGAGTTAGGTACTCGGGGAGTGGAGTAAGGCAAGGAAGGTGTCCTTGTAGTCGAACCACTATAAATACTTGTGTCATGGTTCTATCCTTTTTACACTTATTTATTGCATTATTTAGTTATCATTTCATTGTATTTACAAGTATACAATAGTGTACATCAATTACCAAAGATTTCACATAACATAATCTAAATTTATTAAAACATAAATTTTAATTGATAAAACTATTCAGCCCCCCTTCTAGTTTCCACAAAATGTTTTAAAATTTTGTATTTAAATTGTCAAATATTTATAACTGCAGTTAAGAATGCTCCATTGTGACGCTCGACCGCTATAGCACTCGTTATAATATGTTTGTTGTATGTGAATTGGTTTGAAAAAGAGGTATGACACCATTGAATATGGTGTTTCATGAATACTAATAAGGTTGGTGGGTTTTCTCGATACTAAGAGAGCTAGGTGTAGTAACGCCGGCAACGGCGTTGGTCGGCGTTGGCCGGCGTTACTACACCGCTGGCCGGCGTTGCCCAACGGCGTTGGGCCCGGCGTTGGCCGGCCAACGCGCGTTGGGGTGTGTTTTAAAAAAAATCATTTTACCCCCTGAAACGGTTAGT
>BQNB010119854.1:3312-20742 GCA_026074375.1 Tanacetum coccineum
TTTCAATTGCAGCCTCGTTGGGACATACGACCCGGGAATATCTCTTCCGGAATCTTTTTATGATTGATTCTTACTTGTGTATTTTAAGTGTATACTGTCAGCGAATCAACTCTCGTACTTGCAGTATTCTACAAGAGTTTCACATCCTCAGCTTCAGTTTGGGAATCCAGTATCCGAATCTAATCGACTAACATTTTATCTTTTGGCACACTTCATAAACGGCCTTAGATTTACGTAGGAACCCCTTTGAAACATCGAGGACGATGTTTAGTTCTAGTATGGGGGGAATCTTCGATTTGATTTTTGCCTGCAGTCGTTGTTATCACATAATCCTGTTTTACCACCAAATTTTTGCAAAAATACCAAAAAAATGAAAAAATTTAAAAATTTTCAAAAATAAAATAAGTGTTTTGTCACAGTTTTGACTTTCCTAATGGGTAGAATGAGAATAATTTTTGACTCGATCGGGCGTGTTGAGCCCTAGCTAGTTCCTCAACTTACCACTTGTAGGCTAAGCTTTCACGAATTCGATTGCTTCGAATTTTAATAATGTGAAGAACAAGAAGTGATAGAGTTAAATATAAGTTTATGTGCTGAACTAAAACTTATATGAGTAACTTGTGGCTTTTTCTCCCATTAGCTCCTAATCCACCTAATCATACGTGCTCAATTCAGTTCAACTAAGTCAATCGATGTTTTTAGAAAAAGCTTCAAATTTGTATCTTGATTCTTTAAAACGAGATTTTTCTGTTCTTAATAATTCGAAAGTTAAAATGCCAAAGAAGCATGAATGAAGTATGAATGCAAAAATGCATGAATATTGAAATTTTGCCAATGAAGCATACATTTGATTATATGGAGCAGTGATTATAGAGCAAGTTAAAAGATGGTGTTGTGATATCCACTCCGCTATCCACGATGGTGGGGGTTCAAACTAAGACTCTTTATCTTTTAGGGATTGTGGTGTTGTTGTGATATTCACCAGGAAACGAGGTCTAGGTGTGGGTTCAAAATAAGTCACTTATCCTTAGCCATATTAGGAAGATGGTAGTTTGTCGTGATTTCCCACTACGCTAGCAACGGGGTGGGTTTTCAAACTAAGAACATCGGTCGTTGGTTGTAATATCCTACTAGGGAGCGAGGCCTAGGTAGGTGTTCAAACTAAGCAACGCATTCCTAGCTTTAAGAACTTATGATTATAATGATGAAAGTGTCTGCAAAAAGTTCTACAGTTAAATCTCGTTCTTTAAAATCAAGTTACAAGTCCTAAAGTGTTAGCTTTGAGTCATGATTCATCTTGAATCACGTCTCTGAAAATAAGTGGATCTATGGTTAAGTTGAAATGGAGCCACACATTTAAACCATAATAATTCACGGTTGGGAGTTAGAAGTTCACAAGTCATAAGTTATGAGTGTTAGCATTTAGACATATATTTGACAATGATCTTGTTTATTGCTTGGTTTGGAGACCTAGTGAAAAAACGGAGGACGATGAATTATCCGTCAGGACATCCGTAGATTATTCTATGGTTGTTTCTCATTCTATGATCCCAATGTTGATAAAATAAAGGAAGTCAAACAGGTAGTCGAGAAAAGAAAAAAAAAATCCAAAAATATTAGGGATAGTTAGTGTACAAATAAAAAAATGGTGAAAACGGGACTTGTCGAAGCTTTTGATTCTTTAGTTCCCCTTGACGAACACTTAGCTACTTTTCGAGGTTATTAGTCGAGGGGGATTGAGATTCTTAGTTTTCGTAAATGTTTACTTCATAACATTGCGTGAGGACACGGCAATACCTTAGTATGGGGGATTTTGGTATGTGCTTAATTACACATACCTTTTACCTTTAAAAACGAGCTAAAATAACCAAAAACGGACTTAAAATGCCAAATATACGCTTGTTTTGCTAATTGTGTTGTGCAGGAACGGATAACTAAGAAAAGGACGAAAAACAAAGCCAAAACGACAAAACCGGACTCGGAATGGAAAAGACTGTGAAAGACAAAGCCAAATCGAAGCCGAAAAGTCAAGCAAGTCAAAAAGTCAACAGAAAAGTCAACTGGTCAAAGTCAAAGTCAACACCGACATGGTCAAGTCAAAAGAAAGTCAAAGAAGAAAAAATATAACTATAGGGACTGAAATTGCAAATTCCCTAAGTTATATTTACACAAGAAAAGAGAAAAAGAAAGACAAGGGGGAAAACTGCCTAAATGCCAAAGTTTAACTCCAAGGGCCATTTCTGTCAAGTCCTAAGACTTATAGCCACCAAGGACGGTTTATGCAATCAATGTTATAACTTTTGGGGACTTATTTTGCCAAGTCCCCAAAGTTATTTAACACCAAGGACGTACGGTGCAATGAAACATAACACCATGAGGGACCAACTTTGCCCAATCCCTAAACCTATGCCCTGTCACCCCCAACCTTTATAACTTTTTTTTCCCGCCCATTTCAACTCCCAACGAACTCACGGGATTTCTTCCCCTCTTTTACCCTGCAACCCAAACCACCCCATGGGTAAAACTTTCCCCCCTCCTCCACTAAAACCCTAATCCCATTTGGCAATCCCACAATTCCCCAAGCCTCATCCAACGGCTGTGATGATTAATTTTTGAAGAATTGAAGGCCAAGATTGGTTTCTGTCTTGCTCTCACACAACAAACACAAAGGTTTGAAGACTCAGTTATAAAAGAAGAAGAAGACGGAGAGAGTTAAATGTTTACTTCATAACATTGCGTGAGGACACGGCAATACCTTAGTATGGGGGATTTTGGTATGTGCTTAATTACACATACCTTTTACCTTTAAAAACGAGCTAAAATAACCAAAAACGGACTTAAAATGCCAAATATACGCTTGTTTTGCTAATTGTATTGTGCAGGAACGGATAACTAAGAAAAGGACGAAAAACAAAGCCAAAACGACAAAACCGGACTCGGAATGGAAAAGACTGTGAAAGACAAAGCCAAATCGAAGCCGAAAAGTCAATCAAGTCAAAAAGTCAACAGAAAAGTCAACTGGTCAAAGTCAAAGTCAACACCGACATGGTCAAGTCAAAAGAAAGTCAAAGAAGAAAAAATATAACTATAGGGACTGAAATTGCAAATTCCCTAAGTTATATTTACACAAGAAAAGAGAGAAAGAAAGACAAGGGCTTAAACTGCCAAATTGGCAAAGTTGTACTCCAAGGGGCATTTCTGCCAATAGCAAAGACTTGTACACACAAGGACTTGTGGTGCAATTTGTTATATAACCCTCAGGGGGTGTTTTTGCCAAGTTTTCAAAGTTATTTAACCACAAGGACCTTGGATGCAATCAAACATAACAACATCAAGGACCAAAGCTGCCATTTTACCAAACTTTTGCCTGTCACCCCTAACCTCCTTTATAAACGTTTTCCCGCCCTTTTCAAATCCCAACCATCTCACGGGTTTACTCCCTCTCTTTTACCCTGCAACCCAAACCACCCTATGGACAAACCCATCCCCCCTCCTCCACTAAACCCCTAATGCCATGTTGGCAATCCAAACCCACACAAAAACCAATCAAAGGGTCTATATCAATCGGCTTGGACTTCAAGAAAAACCAAGGGACAGGATGTGCTTGACTTTACACTCTCAAAACAAACACAACTCTTTTATGTGTCTACAAAGAAACACAAGACAAGAAGACAAAGAACAAGACCTAGTCGAATTTTCCTATAAAAGGCTTTGTAAAGCCATTGTGGCAGAACATGTAGTTTTTAGTGTAGTTTTTAAGTAATTCTCAGTGTTTTTAAGTTTAAAGCTTTTTATGTAATTGTACTTCGATTTTAATGAAAAAATTCAGTTAAGTGTTCTAAGTTAAATTTGTCTTTTTAAAGCTTATGAGTTCTCAATTTGAAGCAACCTTTATATAACTTGTTGTTAACAAAAACTTTAAAAAAATATAAAAGAAAAGAAGCAAAGGAACTGTTGGAAAAAGCTTGGATGAATAAGCTGATATGGATGGCTTATTGGGTTTTCAGCTTAGTTTTGGCTTATTTATAAGCTAAGGGTAGGGATTTAGAGCTTATTAGGCTTCACAAGATCCTTTTTGTGAAAAGGATTAAAGGTACTTTTCTTTCAAAATTTTGCTTATTTACTGTAGCAATAAGCTTTTTAGCTTATTTTCTTAGCTTATTTCCTGTTATTATGCTTATTAATGTATATTCATGCTTGTTTATGCCTTTCATTTCAAATACATGCAATTTTAGTTAAAACTGTCTTAAGAAGCTTTAACTGTCCTAGCTTATTTTCCATTTCTAAATGCTTAATAGTTCAGCTTTTTACTTTTTTATTGCTTAGTATAACTTAAGTAGGTTTAGACTTTTAAAAAATTTCAGTTTAAGTAGACTTTACAAGTTTAAAATCACCATTTTCAAAAATTAAGGGTGTGTTTGGGTCAACACTCAAAACGGGTCAAAAAGTTTTTGTCTTTGGGTTATGGTCATCAATCTAGTTTAAGCTCAAGTTTTAAGCTTCATTTAAGCTGTTTTATAAGTTCTTTTAGTTTGAAAATTGTTTTCAAGAGTTTTATAACCCATTGTGTTAACTGTGACTTTTAAGAGACACCACAAGTGCTTATTTAGTTAAGCACTTGGGAGTTTGAGTTTAAGGTTCAAAAAGTGTTCTATTTGTGTGTGATAAACAAGCTGCAAACACCTTTGGTCTTTTGACTTTGGTGAGTCAAAAATCACCAAGTCTTTTAGTAGCAGTTTTTAAGATCCAAAACCCTTTTTCACCTTCAAAATTCAGCAATTTAAAATGGTTTTTAGAAAGTCAAAATTGGTGCACAAGTCCATTAGCTAGGGTACTCAATCTGTTTTAGCTTATTTGTTTGTTTAGAGCTTATTTGACAGCTTTTAAAAAGCTGTCAAATAAGCCCTTGAGTTTAAGCTTAAATCTCCCCTGGTGCAAAGGGGAGACTTTAAGCTTCTTTTTCTTAGCTTTTAAGTGGTCTAAAGTCTAATTTTTTTTGCTTATTTCAAGAGTCTATAAGCTCTTGTATAAGCCCCTTAAGTTTCAGACCTTAGGAAGCTTATTAGATAGCTTATTTTTAAGCTTAAACTTGCCTTTTGACTGTTTTTGGTCAAGTTAAGTGTAGGGATTGCTTATTTTTACTTTTAGCTTATTCAGCTTATTTCATAAGCTCACTTGTGTTCTAAATAGCTTATTTAGATAGATTAATTAGTTGTTAAGCTTGTTTAGCCCTTTTTCTAGCTTATTTGTCCAAATGACTTAGTGAAATTTTAGCCTTAAGCTTTCATTTAGTTTCTGTCAAGCATAAGCTTTTAACAGCTTATTTAGTTCTAGCTTTTAGCTTTTTAGAGCTTATTTAGATTAGTTTAGACCCTCTTTAGCTTGTTTTAGTTCAAACTTAGCTTATTCGACCACAAGTCCAAAATGACTTAGCAAAAATTAGCTTTTAAAGCCCTTTAAGCTATTCTGTCACATTTAAGCTTATTTTTAAGCTTATTGACAACTTTTCAGCAAAAGTGGTAGTAGACAAAGTTGTTAAGCCCCACGAGCTTAACAACTTTGCTTTTTGAAGTTTTCGAAAAAAAAAGAGGGAAAGACAAGAGGTCCGGGTGAGCAAGACTCGAACCCGGGACCTCTCGATACAGTCCCTCTTTTATAACACACACTCATACCGCTGCGCCCTTGGGACTTTTCTGTTAGAGTCCCAAGGGCCTTGGTATTTATAGTGATTTTGGGGTTATAAGCTAAAAAGCTGTAACAGCTTATTTCGGGGCTTATTTATTAAGAAATTTTGTGTTTCTTATTTTTCCTAGGATTAAGCCAGTGTCTAGTATTTTTTGTAAAAATTTCAGAATTTTTCGAAATCATTTACTATTTTTTATAATTTAATTTAGTTAAAAGTTTTAAAAATTCATAAAAAATACAAAAATTATCAAAAAAATATTTTTCTTTTTTAGAAAATTTTATTTTGTCATATAGTTCGTAGGAAAAATATAAAACTTTTCGTAGGGTCATTTTTACAACTTTTTATTTTTTAAAGAACGGGTCCGGGTACGGATTTTGTCTTGACTCGTTTTTGGGTCAAACGACCTCCGTTTTCGGTCTAGTCTTTTTCATTCTTCGTTATTTGTTCCCTAGAGTAGTTTAGAAGCAAAAATTTCTTCGTAGGGTTAATTTTAAAGATTTTAGGTTTTTCCCCCTTTGTTCGGGATTCGTGCTTTCGTTTTTTAGCTTAATTTCATAATTTTTAGGTTTTTCTTAAACGTTTTTGTTTATTATTGTTTAATTTAACTTCCTGCACTCTCAAATCATTTTTCTCCTTCAAACTCAAATCTTCGACTGTATCGATTCTCCAGTCCAGCCTCGTTGGGGATAAAACGGAACTGGCGAAATTCTATACTGCCTCGGTTTTTATGGGTCTTTGTTTCAGGGACTATTTTGCTATTATATTCTTAATTTTTATTATATATTATATGTATTTTAAGGTGTAGTTTGGAAGCGATCAATTTTTGGCGCCGTTGCCGGGGAGGCTGTGAAAACGATTTTCGTTACGTTTGACATTTTGTGTTTGAATCTGTGAATATTTTTTTATAAAAAACATAAAAATACAAAAATATTTTTTATTTTCTTTTATTAGTATAATAATCAGATAAAAAACCAAAGAAAAAAAAACCAAAATATAAAAACATTGTCCATAAAAAAAAGAAATAAAATTCACAAATTGGTAAAATACCAAAATATAATATTCTCAACTGAGGTATTATCATAATAACTTCCGGTGAACTTGTTGGTTCCCAACTCGAACAAAAGATTTAAAAACTTGCCTTTTGTGTCTCTTACAACGTACGGCTCACCTTGAAAAGTTAAACAAACTATAAAGTGGGTATAAGGAGGGTTGTTCCTAGGAACTACGACCCGAAAGGAGAAATAAGCTTCGCGCTATTCCTACTCCTCCGCTCACCTGTGAGTTTATCTTTTTAAGAGCTACCGTGAAGTAAGTAGATTATTTGGTTTAAGTTGTCTTATCTCATTGTCCGGTAAAATACATTGTGAATAAATCATTGAAAAACCAAAAAATTAGAGTAAATTTTCTTTTTATATTTCTATTTTGTGCATGCGCACTCGTTCTCAAGCCCGTAGACGTCGACAACCACAAGTCCGACAAACTTCTGTTGAATCATCCATAGTTACGATGGACGATAATCGAACTATGGCGCAATTGCTCGAAGCACCTCCGAGGGTTTCGAGGTTGCGAGCGTTGTTCCCGAAATTACCGGAAAAATTTGAGATCAAGCTTGGTCTACTTAATCTTGTTCAAATAATCAATTTTTTGGACACGATAAAAAAAGACAACATGCCCTACATCTTCGATACTTCAACAAGTTCACTTCTACGATGAAGTTCTCCGAACGTCCGAGTACGTCGGTTAAGCTTATGCTTTTCCCATTTTCCCTCGAGGGAGCAGCCCGGATTTGGCTTGAAAAGAGCCCCCTGATCGATTTCTTAAATGGGATGATTCTTGTTTCGAAAAATTTTTAACAAATTACTTCCATCCTCTAAAACGACAAATCTACAGAATGAAATCTGAGATTTTCAACAAAAATTTGATGAAAACGTTTTACGAGGCATGCGGACCGATTCAATGATTTTCTTAGGGGATGCTGCATCATGGGTTTCAGAATTTGCATCAACTCGATACTTTCTACTATGCCTATATTCCAATGATCAAGATTCATTGAACTCCGTGGGGTGGTATACTTGTTTGGATAATTGCCTCGGAATGCCTAAAAATAATCGAGAGCAAATCCAAAGTTCGTCAATCACGAAGCAAAGCCATTGTTTCAAAAGTGAGTACGAGCTCTTCTACCCCGCGTGTTCATCGAGTTGACCTGAGTTAAAAATGATATGGTTAGAGCATTGATTCTCGATAAGAAAAACCAAACTTCAGCTCCCGCTTCCGTAAAAGCGATCGAGCAAAGTTGTGTAACTTGCTAGTGGGGGTGGACATTCTTACCAGAATTGTCCAGCCACCATTGACTATAGTGTCAATATCCATGATTACGTGTCACTAGCCGCCGCAGGTATCTCTAAAACCAAGGGTATGCCAGTTACGCGACCTTAGTTGGTTGCAAACTAAATTGGCTTCCCGGTTTTCCTCCTTTGCAAAACCATCAAACAACCAAAATCAGGGGATCAATTTCACCAAATCGGCGGAAAATTTGAACCAAATCGAGTAATAATTTCAATCAAGGTCAAGTTTACCACCTCAGATTAATCAACCCCCGAACTTTCAGCTCCACCATACCAAGATCCAGCTCCAGTCAATGCCAACTACCAGGTGTATCTAAGACGATTTTGATCACTACGTCAAGCAATGACGCGGTTATGCAAAAATGCAAAAAAATTCAAAATGGCAACATAAAGGACCTGATCACAAATTCTTAATAGTAAACTGCTTCTACTTCGGGTTCGGGTTCTCTTCCAAGCAACACCATTGCTAACCCGAAGGTGATGTGAAAGCAATCACTACCCGAAGCGGTGTTTCCTATAACGAGACCTCAAATTCTTCTCCTCAAGAGCGGAAAAAGAACCAACGGTGACAAATGATACGGTGCAAACAAGCACGAAACGTACAACCTCGGGGGTCCAACCATGAACCCGTTGTTGTTCCAAAGACTAAACCAACCTTGCCTTATCCTTCAAGGGCCAACAAAGAAAAGTTCCGTGAAAAAGACGATCTTTTAGCTTCAAAATTTATGGAGATTTTTCGGAATCTCCATTTCGAGCTAAGTTTCGCGGATGCTCTTCTACACATGTTTAAAATATAATACCCCCCCCCAATTTTTTCCCAAATTTGCACCAATGTTTAGAAAGCTCCTCAATGACAAGGATAAGATGATTGAGTTGACAAAGACACCGGTAAACGAGAATTGCTCGGCGGTCATCCTAAAAAAGTTTCCCGAGAAACTTGGGGACCCCGGTAGATTTCTTATACCGTGTGATTTTCCGGAGATGAATGAATGCTTAGCCTTAGCCGATCTCGGTGCAAGCATCAACCTAATGCCTCTCTCCATTTGGAAAGAACTAAGTCTCCCGGCTTTGACCAAAACTCGAATGATACTTGAACGCGACCGAACGATTTCTACTCCAACCGGCATCGCCGAGGATGTTTTCGTGAAAGTTGGAACGTTCTTCTTTCCTGCCGATTTTGTGGTCGTTGATTACGTTGCCGATCCTCGGGCTCCCTTAATCTTAGGAAGACCTTTCTTGAGGACGGCACGTGCCTTAATAGATGTTCACGGTGAACAAATGACCCTTAGACATGATGACCAATCCGTAACTTTCAAAGTTGGTGATACTAAAACTCTCTCCTACAATATCATTGAAACGGTTAACCGAGTCGATGTTATTGATATTGCTTGTGAGGAATATGTTCAAGAAGTACTTGAAACTTCTGAAAGTGGCAATCCCACTTCTACTTCGGATCTTACAATCGATTCTCGCTCCCCATCTTTCACTCCCTTCGGAGGAAGTGATTTTCTAATGGAAGAGATCGATGAATTTCTTGAAAATGATGATTCAATACCACCGGGTGTTGATGGCATCTATGATTCTGAGGGAGATACTGTTTACCTTGAGGAATTGTTAAGTGTGATCAATAGTGACCCAAATCTCCCTCCGTCACCAGTTTGTGAAATTGATGTTCCTGAAAAGGTTAAATCTTCATGTGAAGATCCTCCCGACCTTGAACTCAAAGACTTACCATCCCATCTTGAGTATGCGTTTTTGGAGGGTGATGACAAATTACCCGTCATAATCGCTAAAAACTTGAAAGATGAGGATAAAACCGCCCTAATCAAGGTTCTTAAGTCACACAAACGTGCCATAGCTTGGAAGATTTCTGATATTAAAGGAATAAATCCACAGTTTTGCACCCATAAGATTTTGATGGAGGAAAATGCCAAACCCGTAGTTCAACATCAGAGAAGAGTTAACCCCAAAATCCATGAGGTTATTAAGCAAGAAGTTATCAAACTTCTTGATGCAGGGTTAATTTACCCTATCTCTGACAGCCCCTGGGTGAGCCCGGTTCATTGTGTCCCTAAGAAGGGAGGCATAACCGTTGTGAAAAATGAAGACAATGAGTTAATACCCACTAGGTTGGTTACGGGATGGCGAGTTTGCATCGATTACCGAAAACTCAATGATGCAACTCGTAAAGACCATTTCCCTTTACCATTCATGGATCAGATGCTTGAGAGATTAGCCGGAAATGAATACTATTGCTTTTTGGACGGATTCTCCGGTTACTTTCAGATCCCGATTGACCCACTTGATCAAGAGAAGACCACCTTCACCTGCCCTTACGGGACATTTGCCTATCGTCGCATGCCTTTTGGGTTATGCAATGCACCAGGCACGTTCCAAAGGTGTATGGTTGCAATCTTTCACGATATGATTGAGAAAACCATGGAAGTCTTCATGGATGATTTCTCAGTTTTTGGTGACTCTTTCTCTTCTTGTCTTTCCCATTTAGACAAAATGCTCCAAAGGTGTGAAGACACCAATCTTGTGCTAAATTGGGAAAAGTGCCACTTCATGGTCAAGGAAGGCATAGTCCTTGGCCATAAGATTTCTAAATCAGGGATTGAGGTTGACAAGGCAAAAGTTGATGTCATTGCAAAATTGCCTCATCCTACTACAGTGAAGGGTATTCGCAGTTTTCTCGGTCATGCCGGATTCTACCGACGATTTATTCAGGACTTTTCCAAAATCGCCCGGCCTATGACCCACCTCCTTGAAAAGGAAACTCCGTTTATCTTCTCGAAGGAATGCATTGAAGCATTTGAAACCCTTAAGATGAAGTTAACCCAAGCTCCAATTCTAGTTGCTCCCGATTGGGACTTGCCCTTTGAAATCATGTGTGATGCAAGTGATTTTGCTGTAGGGGCAGTCCTCGGGCAACGTAAGACCAAGCACTTCCAACCGATACACTATGCAAGCAAGACTATGACCGAGGCTAGCACATTACACTACAAACGAAAAAGGGAATTACTTGCCGTGGTGTATGCTTTTGAGAATTCGGCCATTTCTTATCTTGTCAAAAAGTTATTAGTGTATACGGACCACTCGGGCTCTTAAGTACTTGCTTGCCAAAGCAGGATGTAGCCAAGATTGCTCCGGTGGATTTGCTTGCTCCAGAATTTGATGTCGTGATCGTGATAAAAAAGGAGCAGAACATTCTCGCCGCAGGACCATCTTTCAGACTTGAAAATCCCCATTCAAAGTGAGCTCGACGGAAAAGGAAATTACGGAAACATTTTTCCTCTCGAGGACACTTGGGATGGTACCTTTCGTGGTGATGATAATGCCCCATGGTTTGCCGATTTTGCAAACTACCATGCGGGAAAATTTTGTGATTCAAAGGGATGTCGTCCCAACAGAAAAAGAAAGTTTACAAGACGTCAATCACTACTTTTAGGACGACCCTTTCTATTCAAGATCTGTGCAGACCAAGGAAGTAGGTGTTGTGTTTCGGGCAAGAAGCTTTGACCATTCTTAAAGCTTGCCAAGTGACCCACCGGGGGTAACTACGGGGCAATTACACAGCAAAAAAGGTCTTCGATTCAGGATTTTATTGGCCCACAATCTACAAGGATGCCCACGACTTTGTCACCCAATGTGACATTTGTCAACGTCAAGGCAAAATTTCACAACGTGATGAGATGCCTCAAAATTCCATCCAAGTTTGCGTAGATTCTTTGACATGGGGGCATTGACTGTATGGGCCGTTCCCGTCTTCAAGGTGGGTAAACAAATATATACTCGTGGCCGTTGATTACTTATTCAAAATGGGTTGAAGCAAAAGCGCTCCCACCAATTGATGCCGAGTTGTTTATAAATTTCTTAAATCTCTTCTTTTTTTCTTTTCCCGAAATTTTTGGGGGGGTGCCCTCGTGCAATCATAAGTGATCGCGGTACACATTTTTGCAATGACACAATTTTCAAAAGGTCATGCTTAAATAAGGAGTTACTCATCGTCTCTCCACCGCGTTTCATCACAAAACAAGTGGACAAGTTGAGGTCTCTAATCGTGGTTTGAAAAGGTTTCTGGAAAGGACCGTAGGCGAAAATCGTGCCTCTTGGTCGGATAAATTAGATGATGCACTTTGGGCCTTCCGTACAGCTTACAAAACACCCATCGGGTGTACTTACATATAAGTTAGTGTAGGGAAGGCATGTCATCTTCCGAGCGTGCTCGAGGCTCATAAGTTTACTGAGCCCTCAAGCATACAACTTTGATATCAAAAACAGCGGGTGATCACAGAAAAATTCAACTCAATGAACTTAATGACTTCGTGATCATGCTATGAAAACTCTTTGATCTATAAAGAGAAAACAAAGAGAATCCATGACTCAAAAATCAAAACGCGTGTTCATACGTCGCGTGACGAGTCCTCCTCTTTATACTGAGAATTAAGATTTCTCGGGCAAGCTTAAGACCCGACTGGAGTGGGGGGGGTACCTTCACTGGTAACTCAAGTTTTCCATATGGCACGCGTCGAGTTATCTCAAATCTCCGGCCAAATTTCAAAAGTGAATGGTATCGTTTGAACTACATTACCTTTGGAGGGGGACATACCAACCAGGTTGTCCCGGATATCAAGACGTTCCCCATGGACATAATTCGGGGGAGGCGTCAAGAGTCGGGACCTTAAACAAGCGCTTCGTGGGGAGGAAAACCCCATGGGTTAGCGTAGTAGGTACTAATAAGTGTTTTTGTGTGTGAGAAGGCTTGCATTTTTCCATTACCCGTGTTTTGTCCATATTTGTGTGCTTTGTATTGTATGTCCAGGATTTCTCGGATTGTGAAGACTTTCGTGCTTACAGTATCCACAAGAGTTTCACATCCTCAGCTTCAGTTTGGGAATTCAGTATCCAAATCTAATCGACTAACGTTTTATCTTTTGAACTTCATAAACGGCCTTAGATTTGGTAGGAACCCTTTGAAACATCGAGGACGATGTTTAGTTTCTTAGTATAGGGGGGGATTCTTTGATTGATTTTTGACCTGCAGTCGTTTGTATCACGCGATCCAGTTTTTACACCAAATTTTTGCAAAAATACCTACTAAAAAAATGAAAATTTTAACAATTTTCAAAAATAAAAATAAGTGTTTTGTCAAGTTTTGAATTTCCTGTATGGGTAGAATGAGGAATTATTTTTGTCTCGATCGGGGTGTGGAGCCCTAGCTAGTTCTAAACTTCCGGCTTGAGCTAAGGCATTTCACGAATTCGATTGCTTCTTTTTTTTTCTTCTTGTTTTTTTTTAGAATTTTAAAAAGGTGAAGAACAAGAAGTGATAGAAGTTAAATAATATGTTTTAGGTGCCTGAACAATAAACTTATATGTGTAACTTGTGGCTTTTTCTACCCAATTAGTTCAATCCACTAACCACTACGTGCTCAATTCAATTCAACTAAGTCAATCAATGTTTTTAGAAAAAGCTTCAAATTTGTAACTTGATTCTTTTAAGCGAGATTTTTCTGTTCTTAATAATTCGAAAGTTAAAATGCCAAATAGAGCTTGAATGCTGTATGATGTAAAAATGCATGAATATTGAAATTATGCCATTAAAGCATACATTTGATTATATGGAACAAGTAAAAGATGTGTCGTGATATCCCACTTGTAAACAACGAGGGGGGGGTTCAACACTAAGACATCTTTGCTCTAGGGATTTGTGTGTTGTGAGATCTCACAGGAAGCGAGGGCTAGGTGAGGGTTTCAAACTAAGGACACTTATCCTTAGCCATATAGGAAAAAAGGTGTTGTTGTGATTTCCACTACCGCTAGCAACGGGGTGGGTTTTCATAACTAAGAACATCCGGTCGTTGGTTGTGATTTATCCTATAGGAGCGGGGCCTAGGTAGGTGTTTCAAATAAGGCAACGCTTTCCTTAGCTTTAAGTAACTTATGTTATATTGCGAAGATGTTGCAAAAAGTTCTACAGTTAAAATCTCGTTCTTTAAAATCAAGTTACAAGGTCCTAATAAGTTGTTGCTTTGAGTCATGATTCATCTTGAATTACGACTATGGAAATAAGTTGATCTATGATTGAGTTGAAATGAGTACACACATTTAAATCATATATTCATGTTGGGAGTTAAAAGTTCACAAGTCATAAGTATGAGTGCTTAGCATTTAGACTTATATTGACATGATCTTGTTTAATTGCTTGGTTTGGAGCTAGTGAAAAATCGGGGACGATGAATTTATCCATCAGGACATCCGTAGATTATTCTATGGGCGTTTCTCATTCTATGATCCCAATGTTGATATAATAAAGGAAGTCAAACAGGAAGTCGAGAAAAGAAAAAGGAAAATCCAAAAATATTAGGGATAGTTAATAGACAAATAAAAAGTGGTGAAAACGGGACTTGTCGAAGCTTTTGATTCTTTAGTTTCCCTTGACGAACACTTAGCTACTTTTCGAGGTTATTAGTCGAGGGGGATTAAGATTCTTAGTTTTCGTAAATGTTTACTTCATAACATTGCGTGAGGACACGGCAATACCTTAGTATGGGGGATTTTGGTATGTGCTTAATTACACATACCTTTTACCTTTAAAAACGAGCTAAAATAACCAAAAACGGACTTAAAATGCCAAATATACGCTTGTTTTGCTAATTGTATTGTGCAGGAACGGATATCTAAGAAAAAGACGAAAAACGAAGCCAAAACGACAAAACCGGACTCGGAATGGAAAAGCAAAGTCAAAGTCAAAGTCCAAGCCCAAGCCTGAAAAAGTCAACAGAAAGTCAACCCAAGTCAACCCCGAAGCCAAAAGTCAAAGAAAAATAAGTTTAGGGACTGAACTTGTAAAACCCTAAACTTATATTTAAAGAAGAAAAGAGGAAAAAAGAAGACAAGGGCCAAACTGCCATTATGGGAAAGTTATACTCCAAGGGCCCAAACTGCCAAGTCCAAAGAGTTATATCTACCAAGGACTTACGGTGCAATTAGACATATAACTCTTGGGGACTTAATTTGCCAAGTCCCCAAAGTTATTTAACCATAAGGACGTGCCTTGCAACATTCACTATCACTTTGAGGGGCCAATTTTGCCCATTTCCCAAACCCATGCCCTGTCACCCCCAACCTTTATAAACTTTTGTTTCCCGCCCATTTCAACTCCCACAACTCACGGGTTTCTCCACCCCCGTTTTACCCTGCAACCCAAACCACCCCATGGATAATCATTTCCCCCCCCCCCTCCACTATCTTTCCCAGCTGTAAGATTGCCAAGATGGCAATCCTACAAACTCCCAGCTCATGTCGACGACAAGATGATCCAAACAAGTACCAGGCAAAATGAAGGCCAGATTGAGCTTGTGATACACTCACACAACAAGCACAACTCTTTTATGTGTCTACAAAGAAACACAAGACAAGAAGACAAAGAGAAGAATGCCTAGTCGTATTTTTCTATAAAAGCCTTGTAAAAGCCATTGTGGCTGAAGTAGTTTTTTAGTGAGGTTTTAGTGTAGTTTTTAAGTAATTCTCAGTGTTTTTAAGTTTAAAGCTTTTTATGTAATTGTACTTCACCTTTGTTTAATGAAATTCAGTTAAGGTTTTTTTTTACTTGTGTTCTCAATATCAAGTGCTTTCTAAAAATCTTTTAAGTTTCCAATATAAGCTGTTTCTATAACATTCCCAACATTTTTTTGAGACAAAGTTACTGTTGGATTAAAAAGCATGGAGGAATAAGCTGATTTGGATGGCTTATTGGGTTATAGCTTAGTTTTAGCTTAATTATAAGCTAAGGGTAGGGATTTAGAGCTTATTAGGCTTCAAGGGATCCTTTTTGAGAAAAGGATCAAAGGTACATTCTCTTTCAAAATTTTGCTTATTTACTGTAGCACAGCTTATTTAGCTTATTTTCCTAGCTTATTTACTGTTATTATGCTTATTAATGTGTATTCATGCTTGTTTATGCCTTTCATTTCAAATTCATGCAATTTTAGTTAAAACTGTCTTAAGAAGCTTTAACTGCCCTAGCTTATTATCATTTCTAATTTGCTTATTTGTCTTACTTTTTACTTTTTTAGTGTTTAATATGGGTTAAGTAGTATTTTTCTTTCCAAAATTTCAGTTTAAACTAGCTCTTATAGTTTTTAAAAAGTCTTTTCAAAAATTAAAGGGGTGTTTGGCATAAGCTTTAAAACGGGTCAAAAAGGTTTTATGTTTGGGTTATGGTCACTTAGCTAGTTTTAGCTTAGATTTTTAAGCTTATTTAAGCTGTTTTTAAAAGTTATTTAGTTTGAAAATTGTTTTCAAAACTTTTATAAACCATTTTTGAAACTGTGTGGTTTTAAGAAAACACCAAGTGCTTATATTCATAAGCACTTGAATTTTGAGTTTTAGTTCCAAAAAGAGTGTGTTTTGGTTGTGTAAAAAAGCTGTCAAAACCTTTTGATCTCTTGACTTTGTTGAGTCAAAAATCACCAAGTGTCTTTAAGTGACAGTTTTTAAAAGGCAAAAGCCCTTTTTCATCTTACAAATTCAGCAAGATAAAATGATTTTTAGAAGCCAAAAGTTTGTGCACAAGTTCAATTGCTAGGGTACTCAATCTGTTTTCATTTTTCTTTTCAATTTGAGCTTATTTGACAGCTTTAAATAAGCTGTCAAATAAGCCCTCAAGTTTAGCCTTAAAGCTCCCCTGGTGCAAAGGGGAGACTTTAAGCCCCTTTTTCATAGCTTTTAAGAGGACTTAAGCCCAAGTTCTTGGCTTATTTCAAGAGCCTATAAGCTCTTGTATAAGCCCTTTAAGTTTCAGACCTTAGTGAGCTTATTTGTTAGCTTATTTTTAAGCTCAAACTTGCCTCTTGACTGTTTTTGCTCAAATAGTGTAGGATTGCTTATTTTTCTTCTCTTGCTTATTCAGCTTATTTTATAAGCTCATTTTAGCTCTTAATAGTTTTTTAGGTTAGTATAGGTAATTGTTAAGCTTATTTGCCCTTTTCCTAGCTTATTTGTCCAAAAGGCTTAAGCTCTTTTTGCCCTTTAAGCTTGCTTTAGACTTTCTGTCCAAATAAGCTATTTAAGCTTACTTAGTGTTAACTTTTTAGCCTCTTAGTGCTTATTAGATTAGTTTAGACTCCTTTTAGCTTATTTTAGTCCAAATCTTAGCTTAAAACGACCACAAGGCCAAATGACTTAGCTAAATTCTAGCTTTAAGCCAACCTTAAGCATTCTGCCACTTTTAAGCTGATTTTTCAGCTTATTTAGGGCTTTTTAGAAAAAGTTGTAGTTGACAAAGTTGTTAAGCCCCACGAGCTTAACAACTGCTTAACAACTTTGCTTCACAAAGTTTTTCCAAAAAAAAAAAGAGGGAAAGACAAGGGGACTGGGTGAGCAAGACTCGAAC
>BQNB010119855.1:0-20742 GCA_026074375.1 Tanacetum coccineum
ATCTAAAATTTTACAAACAAATTTAAATCCTTTAATTAAAAAGCGGTAAACTATTCAACCCCCCTTCTAGTTTTCCACAAATATCTACTGCGTACTCGTGTTAATAAGTAGGTTATTAGATAACAAATTCCAACAGTGGCATCACGAGACGTTCGTATTATGTTATAATTACAAGAAAATCGGTAAAAACACTACAAAAATGCCTGTTTTTATACTTTTCTTAATTTGTTTGTATGGAACCCCTTAGGGTTTATTTTTATGAAAATAATAACTCCTAAGAGTCCTTAAAATTCTGGAAAAGAAAAGTTATTTGCGGATTTAATATGATTCTTTACGTGTATTTTATTACTTGGTTTAAAATTTGCGTTTTCGGCTTATTCTTGTTATTTACTTGTTTAAATGGATAAGTATGATGTTTATGTGCATGTAAATCATGGTTCATAAGCCTTAGTATGTACATTATGCATACTTGTTTATGTGGTATTGTTTGATATGCGAAAACCTTTAAACGCCTTGATATTGCATGCTCGTTTGTTTATTTATGTGTGCTGATCGCATGACCTTCAAGCATTAAAAATTGATTCCCCGACTCTCTGTTAGGAGTTTGACAACGAAATTTTCTTGGGAGCTCATAACTCAGTGGGCTACAACTTTTGCGTTTATTGTAAAAAGCGGGGAAGATATTTTCCTTGTCCGATCGTGGTCTAAAGTCGGTTAATGTATTCAATCAGCTTTGCAGTTTTTTATGTACTAAGTATAAGACCTTTGCAATCGATCATTATAATGTATATGTACCACTTGTTCTAGGATAATTTTGACAACATGTTGGGGGTCTTATTTTAGTCACCGGCTTGTCCATTTATTAGGCGTTTATTGGTCGTTTCTTTGCTTATCGTTTATGTGTTTTAGTGTGATTAACTGTTTTGACTTGTTTTTGCTTGTTTATATATTGTTAGGACTTGTATATAATTGTGTAAAAAATTGTTTTGAAAAATTAATAAGGACTAAAAGCTATCGTAATAATAATCTATTAGAAACTAAAGTCTTGCATTGTGTTAAAACGCATAGGGTCGGGCTTACATACCGTAAAATTTTCTTCCGCGGCGACACAATGTATAGATTGTAGTAGTGTATGAGTTGAAGAGAAAAAATAAAATGATAAAAGATTGTCTCTTTGCTTATTGTATAGCTGACTTTGGTCATACAATTTGGCTTGATCGATGAGCGTTACTATACTGTTACTCTCATTTTTCGTTTTGCATGTTTAAACGCACTAGGATCGGGCCTTTACATACACGTAATTTTTCTCCCGCGAACGTAGATACTTGGCAAGTTAATTATTTTTAATTGAAAACTTAATTTTAATACAATATCAAAGATAAGATGTATATAATATTTCTAATGTGACAGGAATAAGTCTACTCTAGGGCGTAAAAAACCCTTGAGGGTGTCTAGATCTTAGGGTTATTTATTAATGTTATTGCGTAAATAGAGGACTTGAGTGTCTTGCCTCTTGCCTTGGTTCGGGTTATAATCTTTAAATTTTTTCCCCGTGGTAAAATGTGCTTAAGAACAACTTCTAGTTCTTGTATTTATTCCTAATTTTAGAACATTTTACAGATGTGGATTAGTAATTATAAATGACATTTTAATAAGGTAGAAATAATCAAACGCGAGAAGAAAGTGTTTTAATATTTTTGTGTTTACATAAGGTTTGTATGCATGCTTCTTTTGTACACGTTTTTTGGTACACTTGTTTTATCAAAATTATATACCCTTTAAAATTAAGTCTTTGCCATCTAAGTTTTAAGAGTATCATTTCGTCGGTCGGGTGGCTGTTTATTGTGTTTCGTACTCTAGGAACTCACTGTTCCCTAGGTGAATTGCAACCAAGGTATTAAATAATTGTATTGTCAGATTGAAGATCATATATTACAAAATTTTATATTGGACGACTTAAATTGAGTATGGTTGGTCAGACATTCGACCCGAGGCATATGATGGGGCAAAACATGTCAACTTGACATTGTTGTTCTGGACAATCTTGTCTTGATATTGACATTATTATTCTGGATAATAATGTCGAGGGCCCAATTCGGACTAAGAGTTACACATGAGCTAATTATCACTCGTTGATTACCTTTTGAGTTCACCGTTTCTACTTCTAGTAGATCAATTGCATTAAAGGTGAAACGTCAAGTTGGATCTTAGACCCTTAAAAAATTAATTTTTTATTTATATAGACGTGGGTAGTTAATTTTTTTAGGATTATATATCGAAAATACTAATATTGAACTTTGTAAGTTCTTTTAATGTATTAGTGCAACGTATATCGTAAACAAGTGTTTGTTCTTTCTTGTAAAAAAACAAACCATGTCTCTTTTCCTTGGGGAAAAGAAAGACTCATTCCTATACTTTTCACTTGCAAGAAAGCTATAATAGGAAAGATGAAATTTTCCTAATCTCTAATCGAACTCATTGCAAACTTACGTGTTAAGTTAATTGCACTTCTTATTATTTCAAGATGCCGTCAACACCTTTATTCGGTTTTGAAATCTTTTAGGATAACACATTTTGATAACTATAGAACTTGTGTCTATAGCTACCAAAAAATATCTTGTTGTAATAAAGACATATTTATGAGGTTTGACTGGAAGACAGAAATATCAGCACAAAAGTGGTAAAGGAAATAACTAGATAACTCGTGTCTACGGTTGTTTCCTTTAACCTAATATAGGCGTTATACACCCTTGTGGTAAAGTAGGCCACTAAAAGAGGAATTGCGTGCCAATTTTTTAAGTTAATGAATAGCATAGATGCAGGGGCACGGAGCAGGTATTTTAGAGTGGGGGGGGGGGGGGGCCGGGTGTTACAGCGTGCAGAAAAATAAACATATTTTTGCATGAGTTTCGCAAAAAAATTTATCCAAACCAATAAGTAATCTAAATACATCAAATTAAACCAAAACGCGGTAAAATGTGCTTATACAATAATATTGTATTATCCTTAATTTTATACATTACTTGTGGATTATAAAAGACATCATTTGTTTTCAGTTAAATCTTTCAACAAATAGATGTCAAAAGAAAAAAATTGATAAAAACACAAGGGTTAAAAATAGGCTATTTTTTCATTATTTAGTGTATATCATCATCATGTGACTAGTCATATGTGAAGAGAGAGAGAACATTTTATCATCTTCATTGATTTACCTCTTTTCCCACGTCAAACAAGAATTTTTCTGGCTACGCTGCAAGATCAATATTTTTTTTCATTTTTAAGCTCTTTCAATTCTTTTAGAGTAAACTGCAAAAACCATCCTTGTGGTTTGTCAAATATTGCACTAAACATTAGGGGTGTGCACGGTTCAGTTTGGATCAGTTTTTGGCTAAAACCGAAACCAAACCGAAATATTCGGTTTTTATAAAACCAAAAACCGAAACCATTAGGTTTTGTCGGTTCAGTTTTCTCGGCTTCTTATAGGTTTCGGTTTAGTTTTTTGGTTTTTTTTGTTTCAAACCGTTTATATTTGGGTGTGGCCAATTTATAATAACAAACTTGTTTTACGTAGAAAATTGGTTATATTTCTATATATTTTTTATCAATATGAGCATAATAATGTTTACCCTAAATTTCTACAATTACACACATATAGACGAAACACACACATATGCAAGTAAAAATACACATAGTATAATCATTGTCACATATGTAATGATACATTGTCAAGTAAACAAACGTACATGACAAACACATATAAACATTATGATATATATATATATATAGGAATGTGATCCTGAGAAAACCTAATCTCGGTGGAAAACCCAGAGAACTCAAACAGATGCCCTAAAAATACTAAACAGATGCCCTAAAAATCTTTTATATAGCCTCTTCAGGATTAGGGCATCTGTTTACTTTTTTTAGTGCATCTGTTTAGTTTTCTAGGTTTTCCCGCAAAATATGGTTTTCTCTAGAACTCATCCCTATATATATATATATATATATATATATATATATATATATATATATATATATATATATATATATATATATATATATTATAATTCCACTCACAAAATGAATATGAATTTAAAACTTTGATTTATTATTTATTTATTTATATTATATTAATTATAAATTATTTTATAAAAAAACTAGTTCGCTTCGGTTCGGTTTTTACGGTTCGGTTCGGTTTTTTGATGAAAACCGAAATCGAACCAGAATTTTTTGGTTTTTAAAAAAGTAAAAACCGAACCATCGGTTTCTAGTTTTGGTCGGTTTTTTTGATTTGTTTTTTTTTGGTTTTCGGTTCGGTTTCGGTTTTTTTGGTTTTTTCTGCTCACCCCTACTAAACATCCATGTCATAAACTATTGGCAAACATCATCCCTGAGAGGCCAAATATCCGGTAAAAATTATCCTTATTAGGGATGATTTTTGCAAAAAGTTTAACAAAAAGTTTTGCAAAAATTATCTCTCTAGAAAGTGCCGCACATTTGACCTCTCAAGGATGATACTTGCCAATAGTGTAACACCCGTAAAAATTTTCTAAATCTCTGTCGTTGACTTTTGGTACTTCAATTTGACTTTATCGAATTTCACGTTAATTTTACGTTTAATCGGGAAGTTATCCCGCGTATATCTGAGGATCGTTACCGAAAGCATTCCGGGTTACTATTTTATGTTGTCTTTTAGTAAATGTCGCGTTTCTACATTTCGTATCAATATTTAAATTTTCAGAATTTTACTTGAAGTTATCTCGCGTTTTCAGTTTTTACATATACCATTAATACCATTTAAAAATATCTTAAGAGAGTAGAAATAAATATCAAGGAAGCATAGGATTCTTAAGCATGATCAAACTTTCAAAGATTGGCAAACCCCCCTTGTTCCCCTTAGGTGCGTCCGCCCCCGTCCCCCCATCCAACACCTCCTCTACATTTTTGCTAGTCTTGTCCCCTTGATGCTTGGCACTCTAGGATTCCCTTCAAGGAAGGTTCTAGGTTCAATCCCATTCAATGAACCTAAACCTTGATTATTCCTTTATAATTCAAATCTTTCACTCATTTCTTTCACTCCTCTCTCTCTCTCTAAAACACATACATAAAAATTTTCTCTCCTCTCCCTATCCTTTTGTTCGTCCGACATCAAGCAACACCCAACCACCACCTTTGTTCAACTTTGATCAAGATTTTTGAGGCTCAAGTATATTCGGGGTTAGATTATATAGTTAGTTTGGGTATTATAATCATCGTTCGTGTTGTTTGTTAGTCTTGATCATCTTTTTGTGCATCATTTTCGTAAGTTCTTCCTCTTCAAATTATTTTTGTACTTCCTTGATCCTTGCAAAGTTTAAAAGCTAGTTGTACAAACTGTTTGTTAAAAATCAAAGATTTCAAAATTACATAAATCCCAAAAGGGTTTATGTGTTGTTCGAAATAAATAAAAAGAAAGAAAGAAAAGATTAGTTGTGTTTTTGTGGTGAAACTTTTATAAAGAAATGATTTTTCTAAAGCTTATTGCCTATTTTAGCTTATTAATATGCTCGAAAGAGCTTATTTGTGTGCTTATATGCGTCGAACATAAAGGCAAACCCTAAAGGTTTGAACTTTATGCTTATTTGTACTTGTCTTATTTTTCTAAATTTATTTTCATAGCTTTTTTGACAACTTATATGGTTTTGAGCTAAACGGGCTTAATAAATAAGTCCAAAAGTGCTAGTTTGGTTTTTGTAGGTCTCGGCCCAAAACCAAGCCCAACCCGTGGGTTATGAGCTTCGACTTGACTTAATTGGTGGCTTATTTGTGTAGCTTATTAGATAAGCTAAAAGCTTATTTGTTTATTTATTTACTTGTTGGATTAATTTCGGACATGTAGTAATCTATATATTTCATTTAGGCTCAGTGGGCCTAAATGCCCAATAAGGGTCCATTAAGGTTTTCGGCTTATTTTATAAAGGGATATATTAGCGTAATGAGTTGGCGATTTGTGAAATGGGTTTTTAAAAGTGTTTTGAATAAAAGTCGATGACTTTGAGAAACTAATATATACGAACGGGGTCATGCCGAAATTTCATAAAATTTCTATACTTTAGAATTAGTTTAAAAACTTATTTTTATAAATCTCGACTAAATGACTAAAACATATTATTTTTGTATATAATAAAAATAATATTCACATTTAGGTTGATTAAATAAATTAAAATACATATTTGTATAAATATTCCAATTATTTTCTCAATGTCGACAAAAAGACAAAATTATAAATATTATTATTTTAATACCCGACTAAAAGACAAAAAATATATTTTTATAACTTTTATAAATATAAAACATCTATTACATATTACGTAAATTAAAAGCGTACAAACATTTATGATTTAAATGCATTAGATATTATTTTTGGGTTACCGGGTAAACTGCCGAAACTTATTTATTGTGTCAAAATTTTATATTATACTATATATTTTATATAAACCTTCGTAATACGTTTACCGAGTCAAAACCACTACGTCTACCACACAACCAACGATACTAAATCATTTTCGTAATAATCGTACAACTACTTTCTAAATCCTTAAGTATATTCGTAATTCACGTCATACTTATTCTGAACCCGACCATTTATCCTTTAGGTCATGACTCTGTACCGTCATCCTTTATCGTGAGATCATTCAACTAGCCTTTTCAATACTTCATTTCACCAGTCAAGGTGAGTTCATAGCCCCGCGTTTTACTGTTTTACATTACTAAATTTTGAGGTGAAAGCATTGCTTGTTTTTAAACCTTAGACATAAATTTTGCTTGAATACTTTGCTTGTTTACGTGTTGCCTAAGTAGCGATAACCCACCATGCCCCACTATCATAAACCGTTAGTTACCTTATGTAGGCACGAGTGTTATAAATAGATCTATTTGGGATTGACATCCCCATTTAGGTAAGTAGCGCTTACTAGTTCGAGAGACAAACTAACGAACGTATACCATGTCAAAATGCGGATGTTTCGGGTTGAACATCTACCAGGGTATTTAATATCTTATTATGTCTAAAATTGATTGGCATACAAACTATCGTAGCCTCGGTGTCATAAGCTTAGAGCAACGTAAATATACTTTTGTGATTATTGTATGTGTTACAATGATCATGCGTTTTAAACTATTGTGTTCCATACTTATGATATAACTAAACCTGCAAATTCACCAACTTTATGTTGACAGTTTTAAGCATGCTTTCAGGTACTTGATTTGGATTCTTACATGTATTGCTGTATGGTATCTTTCGGCCGTCTGACTGCACTTTTCAAGACTTATCTATTTATTATACTCATTGTCTTTTTAAACGTTTTATGCTTCCGCTACCATGTTCTTATGTTTTCGCAAATCTTTTTATTATGCTATGAAATGATGTAAAACTTATTTAAATTTCAAATCAATGTAATGAGTATGAATGTCTTTTTAAAACGCCCCATAAAGGTCGTTCTCTATTTTGTGTGATGTATATTTTGACGTCACGCCCTCGGACACTTATTCCGACTAGACTCGGTTTAGGGGTGTGTCAAATTGGTATCCAGAGCCAAGGTCTATAGAGAACCAGGTAGTATATAATAGGTCCGGTCTATAACCAGTATGTGATCCTACGTGTTTTACTTGCTTACGTATATAACTACTAGTGATACGTATATAAGTATTATATTACTATAATTATACTTATACTTCGTTTTGCCATATTTATTTTATTTTATTCACCATACACTTCCTGTATGGTTCATATAAAGAGATTTATATAAACTTGTGCGTGTGCAGAGTATGGCATCTCCAGTTATTACTATTTCTTCCGACGTATCAAAGGAGAGCGTGGGATCTGTTGTTCCGCGAGTTATACCTTTCGGAACTATTCCTACAAAGATCCTTATTATTCTAGATATACCTACTGATCTACCTACAGCACTAGAGTTACCCGTGGTTTCACCTTTCTTATGTTCAGATGACTCTGAGTCCGAGCCAGCTAATGAGTTATCTGAGAGACACGTGTCACTTAGACCTTATGATGACGTGGTTTCCAGGTGGAGAGACAGGGTTAGATTTCGTCCATCTTCGCCATCGGGATCATCATCACCCGATACTACTATCCCATCTGTAGAGATTCCAGTCGCCCCTACCCCATCAACACCGTCTATAGAGATTGCTACTGCATCACCTGCTTGCATATCTACTCCAGGCATTATCGCTTCACCAGCCGTTCATAGTTGTATCAGGACGACCACCAGGAAGAGTACGTTGGGATTAAGACCCGTGATAACGCCAGAATGTAGTGCAACTTTTCGTAGGACCCGTCGGGCAGCACTTTCACTTGAGACATCATCATCCGATACTTCATCCGGATCTTCATCAGATTCAACATCGCATACTTCAGAGAGTTCTTTTACTGCTTCTTTACAGGGTACATAGATTTCACCAGAGGATCATCTACATCATTCTTCTGAGGCTGTTCGCTCTCCATCTGGGCCATTGACCTGTAGGAGGCCGCAGTTGTGACAACCGTGACTTGAGCAGGTTAGTCAAACCGTTAAAGTTGATTGAAGTATTTATATGTGTTATGGTTGTGTGCTTATGTGATCTTATATGAGTATTTGATATCAATCCGTGATGCGTGTTCATCTATTAGTGATTGAGTTATGGTTTTGGTGGCTATTTCATTTTGTTCACACTTTGTGATGATAGACATGATAGCATGAATTTATGCGTTATCGTGTTATTACAAGTGTTATAATTTTTATAAAAAGTTTTTATAAAAATTCTTTTATAAATCCGTTTATTTATTGTATAACTTGTTTTTAACGTAACTTTTTCGTTATTAACCCGTTTGACAAGTTTCTTACCTTTTCGGAATGATCGTGAAATGTATTATCTTATAAAAACATAAAATAAGTATATTTTTATAACACTTTTGGACAGAATGTTTAAATAACATTCATAAGTCCATTTTTGACCTAGTTTTTATGTTTTACCACTTTATACTTTTTACATAATAACCATAAGTATACAAGTCTTCTCATCTTGTTATATCCTTATTTTAATGATCATATAACATTACTATAGGTCCATAATTAACCTTAACATGTCATTTGTATTTCTTTAACTTGAAACATATTATGAAACTTTTATAAACCCTAATTTGTAGTTAATCATTTTTACATCAAAATAACATGGTACAATATTTTCTCATCCTTATTAACATGATATTAGTAATAACACAACATGTATATTAATGTACAAAATGAGCATTGCAAGTAAAAACTTCATTTTCATAATAAAATCCTAAATGGTGATTCAAGCTATAAAGAATTAACATATGCATATTAATGATAAATGTAAGATCATAAAGAGTTTAAGATGACCTTCCTTGTTTAGACTTTAAATCCAAGAATATAACCAAGAAACCCTAGTTTCCAAATGAAAACCCAAATCTTGATTTCTTGCTTCAACACTTGTAAATAATTAATCAAGACTTCAAAATACTTTAAGGTATCTTAGATATGATATGAGAGTGTATGTAAATAGGTTATATAAATTTTGTATGGATAGTTTGGGATGGCTTAGTGAGTCGTGGCCTTAGGAGGAGAAAAAGAAAAGAAAATGAGTTGTTAAGTGTAAAGAGTTTATGACATTTCACTTATGAATGCATGTTATATATATAGAAAGGTGATGAGATATCTTAGTAGCTAAGTTTGACTAGCAAAGTCCAAGGGGGAGGGCATTATTGCCGTGGGATTCAAAGGAACACAAGGAGGGAAACAAGGAACTTAAATGTTTATGTTCTTATGTCTTTGTGCCTCCTAAAAGAGACATCATCCCATGGAATTAAGGGATGATGTTTCTAGCTAGATTCTTTTCTTGTTTAGTTAATATTACTTGTAATTATTGTGTAATTAAAATGAAAGTGAAAGTATAAAGAAAAATAAAGTGTAGTTTTTATATAAAAGTATACTTGTAAGGTCTTGGTTATTTTGTAAAGTATTTGTTATCTTGCATAAACATATGAGACGTGTATATATATATACACACGCCTAAAGTTTTATAAACTTTGATCATTGTATATAAACGTAGGTATTTGTTGAAGCGTAGAATTATTTTTGTGGTTCCGGGTATGCCTAAATGCAATTTATCGCGAAACGTATACACTTTACGTATCCGATAAAAAAATAAAATGAACAAAGACCATAATTATTCTAAAAATAATTACTTAACCCTTGCTTGATGTAAACATTTAATTGTTTGATGCCCGTTTACATTGAACGCTAATTTTTAGCTTACGCGATTTAGCTTAACATTTACGATTTAAAGCAAACGCGTACAATACAAAAGGTACATAATGACTTTTGAAAACACTGGTGTATTATAGAATTCCCCCGTTAATTAAGAGCCTTGTCCTAAGGGCTTCACCGATGCTTAGCACTTGGACGATGATGTGGTCTTGGTGAAAAGAGTGTGGATATTTCTTCTTTGATTGGTTTCTTCACGTTCCCACGTGAACTCAGGACCTCTCTTGGAGTTCAACGAACTTTGGACTAATGGGATCGACATCGCTCAAACCTGTTATAACTTTACGGCCCACTATTTCTTTATTGGTCCTCAACAAATTGATGCTTGTCATCAAGATGAAGTCAAATCCAACGGAACGGCTAATGGTTCGTCGGCATGACACTTTTTCAGGTTGGACACATGGAATGTATTATGAACTCTACTCAGCTCTTCAGGAAGCTCGAGCTTGTAAGCAACCTCCTCGGAATTTTATACACCGTGAAAGGTACCAATAATTTTGGGGTTTAACTTCCCCGATTTGCAAAACGTAAGACCCTTTCCAAGGTGAAATTTAAGCAAAACTTTGTCATCGACTTGGATTCATTGGTTTACGCTTAGATCGGGTAAACTATTCTTGGTCGATCACGAGCAGCTTGCATCCTTTGCTTGATCTGGATGATTTTCTCAGTGGTCTCTTGGATTAGTTCTGGGGGGGGGAAAACAAGGATTTAAGCTTCTCCAACTTCAGTCCAAAAACAAAGTGAACGACACTTTAGACCTTAAAGTGCTTTCAAAATGGTGCGGGCCTTGATGTGGCGTTGATAGCTATTGTTATATAAGAACTCGACAATGGCAAAGTTAAACCAACCCTTTCCAAAGTTCGGATAGCACAATGCACGCCGCATATCCTCGAGAGTTTGAATGGCCTTATCGCTTTGCCCGTCCTGTTGGTTGATGCAGTACGCTCATAAGTACTCATATCCAAATTAGTAACCAAAGCGTTATGAATTGTCTCCAGAAATTTGATGCGAATCTGGGTCGCGTCACAAATGATGGAGACAAGGGTATATTCATGTCTCGTGGACACTCCTTAAGTACATATCTTGCATGTTTATCCAAAGGATCTGTCTCTCTCATCGTGTGAAGATCGCAGTCTTTAGGTGACGATCGGTCAACAATCACAAATGGTGTCTGTATGCCTTGCAGTATGACTTTGGAAGCTTAGTAACTAAAAACCTATGGTGATGTTGTCCACTTCTATTCAGGATATCGTAGGTTTTTGTACCAACAATCGTGATGGGCCTTTTGAATGTTCAGGCCTTGACCTTAGCACAGTGTCAAACACTTCTAACATAAGTGGCTTGTGGGCTTTTCATGTTGGGCCACCAATATAGCTTTTCATGTCTTGATACTTTTTGTCAGAACAGGATGTATAGAGTACTTGGTTTTGTTGGACTCGCGCATGATTACACGTCCGTAAAATCTCCCATAACAAGGTATCCAACTATCTTGACCATTGAGGCATAAGGTTCATCCGTACGTGGTTCAAACTTTTGTTCCCTAATCGCTTCTGGGAAATTTAGCATTTTCAATCAACATTCCTGCTACATCTTCAATTCTTGAGTTCTCTGGTTTCGTGCTCTGCTTCAGTACTGAGATTCAAGATCTGTTTGGGTAGTTCAAGCTACTTAGTCTATGCTAAGGCTCGAACTCTTAACGGCTGGTTCTCATTCTTTCCTGCTCAATCATTAGCAACACATTTGCTTTCCCGGGTGATAACGAATATCGCAATCGTAATCACTAAGCAACTCTAACCATCGGCGTTGTCTCATGTTTAACTCTTTTTGATCTAAAATGTGTTGAAACTCTTGTGATCGGTGAACACCGTACACTTAGTTCCATATAAATAATGTCTTCAGATCTTGAGAGCGAACACCACTGCCCAAGTTCCAAATCATGAGTTGTATAGGTCTTCTCATGAATTTTGTAATGGTGTGTTGCATAAGAAATCCACATTTTCTCTTTGCATCAAAACTGGTCGCCCCAAACCTTCTTTGAAGCGTCTCGCAGGTATGCGATGAAATCTGTTGCTTCCTTCAGGTAATGCAGGACTTTGGTGACTGCCACAATTTTGCTTTAAGTTGAAAAAAAGCTACTTCTGGTTTATCGACCCACCTTCTTTGAGTAAGCTTAGTCATTGGTTTTGCGATCTTTGAAAACCATACAATGAATCTTCGATAAGTACCCAGCAGACTAAAAATTGACGAATCTCCGTTGAGTGGACTTAGGAGATGTCAATCGCTTTAATGGATTCAATCTTGGCTGGATCTACATTGAATTCCTTCCCTCACTATCGATCACGTGGATCGAGGAAATGTACTTTGGAATCCGAAAATTCACATTTTGGGAGAAACTTGGCATACAACTCCTCCTTCTTACAGCAATTCTAAGATTTGATTAGGTGTTCTTTATGTTTTTCTTGTTCTATGTAGAATTTATCATATATCGTCAATAAGGATAATCACGAATTTATCAGATATGGTTTAACATACCGATTTCATAATGGTCATGAAATACAGCAAGGTGCGTTTTGTCAAAACCAAAACGGCTATACTTGAAATTCGTAATGGCCATAAACGAGTTCTAAAGGCCAGTCTTCGAATGTCTTCTTTTCGAACCCTCAATTGTTGAACTGACTTAGGTCGTTGTACGAGTAAACCACTCGACCCTTGAATGCTGATCAAATAAATCATCAATTCTTGGGAGCGGATAATGGTTCTTCACCGTTAGTTTATTCAATTCTCGGTAATCAATGCACATCCGTGAATGGATCGTCATTTTCTTCTTGTCAACAAGACCGAGCTCCCCAAGTGATGGAACTGGGTCTTATAAAGCCTTTATCGGCAGTTCTTTCAGTTTGCTCAGATATCTCTTTCATCTCGGGAAGGCGGTCCAATCGATAAGGTGCCGTGCTATAGTGCTGCAACAGGTACAAATTCAATTGGAAACTCCACTTGTCGAGTTTGGAGGAAGCACCCGGCAATTCCTCAGGAAAACAATCTAGTGAAAAGTCTTTCGAACTATGGGGACGTCCTCAAGTCGCTTCATCTTCGACTTGTCTTCAACCTCTTTTGCAGTGACATGTGCCAAAAAGATAGGAAATCCTCTTTAATGAACTTCTGCGTTATGTAGTGCACCGTCTCTCGGCTCGGCGCGCTATCGTGTCACATTTCCCTGGTGTACTAACCATCTCCGTGTATGATGTGTGTGTTTTTATTTCTTCAGGGGATGCGAACAATCTTCTCGGCACACAAACAATGACGCTTGGTACTTCGACCAACCCAATCCATACTGATATATAGCATCTAAACAACAAGTAGTTCTACAGGGCATTAAGTTTATGTTGAATTTGGTGGTTAGGAAGTTTAATGTGCAAAACTTAAGTATAGTGTTTTAACCCAAATTATCCTACCGTCATGCTTAGTTAGACTTCATAATAGTGATCTAGGTGTGTGTGTGATGTCAATTTTTGGAGCTAAATGCAGTAGACACCAAAACATCGATCGGCACCCGTATTAATCAAATAAGATATAAGCATAGCGGTTGTTTAGAAGGAACGTACCCGCAACGACGTTGTCTGGGTTTGCCCCCGCATTTCCAACCACATACACCTTCACTGGAGCCCTGTCATTTCCAGCTTGATTACCACGGTCATTGTTTCTCAGTCTTGGGAAGTTTCTTTTAAAATGTCCTTGAGTCCGCATTTATAGCATCCGTTGCCAGTTGATTATTTTTGTTTGTTGTGGAGGCCGGGATTCTATAGTTCCTTGGTCGCCATTGGACCAACCCTCTTGCAGTTACTGCACTTGGCGTGGCAAGGACCTTCGATGATTGTAGTGTGTGTGTCTTGGAACAACAGAGTTTTTTTAGAACCCTGGCGTATGGTTTCCTGGTTCATATTGCCTGCAGTGTAGGCCTGGCCTGTGTTCTGCCTCTTATTCTGTTGGTTTTGACTGTTCTTGAAAAGATCATCATACTTTCTTTTCCTTTATGCCTGACGTTCAGCGTAGGCATAGGTCTTTTCATCCATCAGCTCAGTTGTAAACTCGATAGCCTCTTGCATAGTTTTCGGCTTTGATGCCTTTACGCTGCCATGTATCATATCGGGTAAGCCACCGATATACTTTTAGATCTTGTCTATCTCTTCTGGGAACATTCTGGAACACATCAAGGCTAGTTGCTGAAATCGTCGAAAACTATAGGCCACCACATCGGTGCCCTTGACTTAAGATTACACATCTTTAGTCTTAATCTTCTTGATCTCACCCCTCGGGCAGTACTTATCAGTCATCATTTTCTTCAGTGCTGCCCATGGCATGGCATGAGCTGCTTCAGGAGTAGTGGTCTTAACATGGGCATTCCACCATGTAAGAGCATCGTCTTGTAGAGTGCAAGTTGCTAATTTGACTTGACTAGCTGCCGTACAATTGCTAATGCTAAACACAGACTCCATTTTCTCAAACCATCGAGTGAGTCCGACAACTCCCTTAGTGCCTTTGAAGTCCAAAGGTTTGCATTTCAAGAATTCAGAGTAGTGCGTTGCGAGCTGTTTGGGGGCTGGCCGTGGTTCTGAACCTTGACTATTGTAGCAATTCTTAACCTACATGCTTCTGCTTCGCATGGCTTAGCGCAATCCTTGGTCAATTAAGGCATGAAGTTGTGCCTCAGTAACTGTTGTGGTGGGTGTTGCATTGGGGGGTTGGTTGTGACTGGAGTTGAACTTGTAGTTCTCTTTGGTGCCATTTTCTTCATCACAAGAAAATACATACCCGTTAGATTTTAGTACCATCATAACGTGTCATACCATTATGCATCATACTAAAATAACTGATCGCTATCACATAGTGAAACTACAACCAACACCAAGATCGAACATGAATTATTACATCCATTTCACATATTAATCTGGAATTATACATGATCTGTTTGGTACACATGCTTCCCTATC
The DNA here is from genome assembly GCA_026074375.1 of Tanacetum coccineum. Classification (NCBI taxonomy): domain Eukaryota; kingdom Viridiplantae; phylum Streptophyta; class Magnoliopsida; order Asterales; family Asteraceae; genus Tanacetum; species Tanacetum coccineum. The sequence continues at coordinate 15,308 of BQNB010119855.1, forward strand.
GCTAGGTTACAAATGAAAATTCAACATAGAAGGGGGGGGGGGGGGGGGGCCCCATACTAGCTGTGAGTTACCATAATACTTGTATGGCTTACAGGTTGCTTATCAAAACAAAAGATCTATACTGGATAGCTAATCCAAAACAAAAGGATCTATACAGGATAGGCTACCAAAACAAAAGATCTATTACCGACTGCTAGCTGGGAGTAACCCATAAAACTTAACAGACTGCAAATAGATACAATTCATAACCAAAGTTAGGAAATGTACAGTGTCCTCCAATGTGTCGAGCATGCTCCAGCCTCCAGGGTATTGGTACGGCTTGATATTGCTGAACAGCAAGATCATCTGTGCCTAACGCTGCCACTCGTGGCGCGGCACCTCAATCTCTAATACAGTAACTCGATGCTCTAATGCCATGCAGTGGAGCCTCAGACCTAGCCAAGCCTTACGGGTCTCCCATACTCTCTTGCTCGTAAGCCAGGCCACTTCTCTCAATACATCATATCTCAGCTTCTCACAGCTGCCGTGTTCCTTTTGGGCATCGTGATGTTGTGTGCAAAACTTCTGAATCTCTCTAGTGAAAAAATCTACCCTGGTTAAGTGACCCTGCCTCGTTGACCAACTCTAATGGCGTCTTAATCTCCTCTCAGTATCTCGGCGTATAGGTCATTATATTGTGTCCTGGCTGTCTCAGCTAGCTTTAGCAGCTACGTAGCAGAACTTCTCTCCAAAACCTCACACCCAGGTTCTGGGTTAGTAAGTAGTAGTCTCTTCGACGGCGGGTGTCATGCCTCGGGATTATCAGCTCTTCGACTAGTAGATGGTGTAAGGTAGAGGATAGGTAACAATTTTGGGGTCCCTGATGGGAGTAAGAGAATGATAGGTGTGATGGGAGGAGGCTCTCATCTGCATTCATGGCTGCTCTTAGTTTGAATTCGTGAGATAAAAAAAAAAGGATGGTGGTAGTAGAGGTGTAGGTGCCTCATCCTCAGCTGGCACTAAGTCCTCAGGATGCTCAGGCTCCGGAATGTACACTGGTACATGATCCTCCAGCTCCATGGGATCAGGTACATACTCTGGAGAACGTGGTGCCTGCTCCAACAACTGTCGGGCAGCCTCCTCGTAAGGATCCTCAGATGGAATACTCCAAGATCGTGCCTCAGAGTGAACAGAAGTATAGGTAACGGCAGAATCAGCTGACATGACTACTGTGACCAGCAGAAATAACTTATATGAGTATATTATATAAGGCTCTTATTGTAATATACGTAATATATTATAACCACGTATATCAATTATGAATGCATCTAGTCCAACTAACTAATGCAACAACTAGTGTCCCATAAAAACCCCTTTTTATGAATGCAATGTTTGAAAACGGTTATAGTCCAGCAAAAACATTTGACCTGGTTCTCTATAACCTTGGCTCTTGATACCAATCTGTAACACCCCCAAATTGGGTCGCAGCGGAATAAGGGTCCGGGGCGTGTTACTTCATAGATCAATAACACAAGATATATATAGAACGACCAAAAAGTCGTTTTAAAACTGATACATTGGATTTAACAAATATTTGATACAAATAGCCCGAAGCTTTAACTTGTTCCTGATTATTATTACAAAGATACTGGTTTACAACATAAAACAACCATATCTTTAGCATGACTTCCCAAAACAAAATCACCAATGTATCCTTGGCACCTTATGCTTACTGATCTCCTGAAAAATATTGCTTTAAAACGTCAACAATAATGTTGGTGAATTCATAGGTTTGATAAATCATAATATGCAGGACCGCAAGACTTTTCCCGTGATAATGCAACATATGCAGACATCACAAAACTAGATTACATTTACACTAAGCTCATGACACTGAAGCTCGACAATCTTTCTTGCAATTAAAATATATATTGCAATTTACGCCCATCCGGATGTCTAACCCTAAACATCCTAAATTCGACATGCTATAACGTTCGTTCCTAGTGATAGCTAGTCACCCGAATGGGGAGGTCGTTTCCCAAATAGATCTATTAAATAACATTCGCGCTCACATAATGTAATTCCCAACTACATCTATGCAATTGACAGTTCATGATAATGGGCTTAACTTGGGTTATCGCTACTTAGGCAAACATGTAATCAATACTTGCGTCCAATTTATAAAACAAAGCATGTTTCCACCCCATAATTATAAATCATTGAAATCGTAAAAATGTGGGGCTATGAACTCACCTTGAGTTCTGATAATCCAAATATCGCAGATAAAGCGTCACGTAAAAGATCGAATGCAACCTAAATTATCATAGGTCGTATAAGTACCGAGTACTTGAATATAATCTTATAGTTGTTACATCGTACTATCGTTCGGGCTATCATAATTTAAGAGGTCATGACATGACGTTCGAGGAGTTAGGACACTTTAAATCGTAAATCCAACAACTCGTCGATACGCCATCCGAAGAGGCCTCATTATGAAACTCCCTAGTAATATAGTACTTTGATAACCACATATAATTCTATATAGTTCAATCACCAACTAATGGTTTTGGTAAAATTGTGTTTAATAAGTTAAAACGTTTATAATTACCGTTTTAGTAAAACTAGCATAACTTTTGCGTTTTAAGCCCGATTTTGACGTTTCTTATGCCCATCTTTTCGTATTAGGACGAGTTATCATAATTTGACATTTTCAATATTTTGACCCTCTGGTGAACAGTAACTTTTACTGTTCACATCAGACGTGACTTTTATTTAAATCGTATTTGTTGTCGTAAAACCCGTAAATGTCGTATTTTATTCGTTATAGCTCCGTTTTTAACGATTCTTTCGAGGACGTTCTCGTTTTTGAAAGTTCTATAATTTTATGAGGTTTACAAAAATATAACTTTCTGTCATGAATAGTAACTTTTATAAAAATAGTTTTATAAAAGTATTAATTGTCGTAAACTCGCGAAATTCATAACTCATTCGTTATTAATTGAAAAATTACGATTCTTATCTTTTTGGAATCCTAAAAATATGTATTATTTGTTAAAAATATCAAACTAGCTGTTTGATATAAGTTTTATAAAAGTTATTTTATAAACTCCGTTTAATTAACGTATAACTCGTTTTTAACGTAACTTTTTCGTTATTAATCCGTTTGACAAGTTTCTTACCTTTTCGGAATCGTCGTGAAATGTATTATCTTATAAAAACATAAAATAAGTATATTTTTATAACACTTTTGGACAGAATGTTTAAATAACTTTCATAAGTCCATTTTTGACCTTGTTTTTATGTTTTACCACTTTATACTTTTTACATAATAACCGTAAGTATGAAAGTCTTCTTATCTTGTTATATCCTTATTTTAATGATCATATAACATTACTATAGGTCCATAATTAACCTTAACATGTCATTTGTATTTCTTTAACTTGAAACATATTATGAAACTTTTATAAACCCTAATTTGTAGTTAATCATTTTTACATCAAAATAACATGGTACAATATTTTCTCATCCATATTAACATGATATTAGTAATAACACAACATGTATATTAATGTACAAAATGAGCATTGCAAGTAAAAACTTCATTTTCATAATAAAATCCTAAATGGTGATTTAAGCTATAAAGAATTAACATATGCATATTAATGATAAATGTAAGATCATAAAGAGTTTAAGATGACCTTATGATGTATGAAGATGATGACTAACACAATCTAAACCCTTGTTTAGACTTTAAACCCAAGATAATAACCAAGAAAACCCTAGATTAGGTTTGAAACCCTAATCTCACTTTCTATGCTTCAATACTTGAAAATAATTAATCAAGGCTTCAAAATACTTTGAGGTATCTTAGATATGATATGAGAGTGTATGTAAATAGGTTATATAAATTTTGTATGGATAGTTTAGAGGGGGAGGGTTGAGCCGTGGGTTTTGGCTAGGAAAGGAGAGAAAAGAGTGTGATTTTTATAAGTATAAGAGTGTTACTTCTCTTATGTATGCATGAGATATATATAGGAAAGAGTTATGAGATATTTGTTTGCAAGTTTGACCAAGAAATTCAAAGGGGGGGGGGGGTGGTGTGTGTGCCGTGGTCAAGGGAACCAAGGGAGGGAAACAAGGGCTTTTAATGCCTTTGTTCCTTGGTTCCTTATAATGGGAATCATCCCATTAAACTAAGGACTTGTGTTCCTAGCTTATTTTTCTTTTCTATTATATGTTTACTTGCATTTTCATAAAGTAAATGTGTAAGTGAAACTTTTATATAAAAAGTAAAGTGTAGTTTATTTTTATAAAAGTATACTTGTAATGTCTTGGTTAATTTGTACATATACATTTATATAGGACATGTATATGTATGCTCATATGCATAAAGTTTTATAAACTTTGATCGTTGTATAAAAACGTAGGTATTTGTTGAAGCGTAGAATTATTTTTGTGGTTCCGGGTATGCCTAAATGCAATTTATCGCGAAACGTATACACTTTACGTATCCGATAAAAATAAAATGAACAAAGACCATAATTATTCTCAAAATAATTACTTAACCCTTGCTTGAAGTAAACATTTAATTGTTTGATGCCCGTTTACATTGAACGCTAATTTTTAGCTTACGCGATTTGGCTTAACATTTACGATTTAAAGCAAACGCTTACAATACAAAAGGTACATTGTGGATTTATCAACGTCGTCAATGACTCTAAAACACAGGGTGTTATAACTACCTTCTTGAATAATAAAAACATTTTTAAGTCACCCAAAACCTCAAAACAAAATCAGATCAGCAACCTTATTTTTCGTAAACGCTTCTAAAAATCCATCCAAACTTCACAATAGTGCCTAATCTAACCTAATCTCCATTCACTACTAATCCACAATCAAAACCATCATTAAAACTACTCTAATCTCATAACCATCTTTGTTGCAACATACATGGTCACTCATACTCACAATCAAAACAATATGTAAATCAAAGAACCATAAAATATAACTAATTCATATGTCATCTTGTTTATTTTTAAAAGACTTGCACAAACACAATAGGATTTAAACCAAGGGCATAAGAAAAATAAAGAAATCAAAAAGAGGTTTAAGAAAGAGCTTACAAATGATAAATAAATAAGATTGAACACTAGATCTATAACATACACCAAGATCTTGCAAAACCTCCAAATTAATTTTAAAACCCTAATTTCTTAAATCTTGATTAAACCATGAAAACCTTGATCAAACACTTGGAACACCCTTAGATAACCTTGAATAATAGCTAGGAACACTAGATCTTGAAGAGAAATCAAAGATATGAAAACCCTATTAAGGGTGTTTGTGAGCCGTGAGCTCCAAAGAACAAAGGAAAAGAAAAAGAAATTTTGGAGAGGCTAGGAAATAAGAAGTAACCCTAAGTTATGAGATGTGTTAATATTTATAGGAATATATTA